>NQII01002734.1:260524-322433 GCA_002778355.1 Clitarchus hookeri
GGCCGGGGGGGGGAGGGGGCACCTGGCAGCGAGCAGGTTTGCCTAGTGTTGGGAGGGTAGAGGTGGGTCACCCCCCTCAGAGCTGAACCGCGCATAATAGGAGATCGCGGCCGGTGTGAGCTACATCGCGTAACTCAATTTCTTAAACTTGTGTTGGGACATAGCCCTTCTCCAATTCCACGGATTGAAAATCAACACCTACACCTACACGATAGAGAATTTTTTCCACATTCCTGGCCAAAAAACTGAAAATCTGGATCCGCTTCTGCATAATTCCCTGAAAGAATCCTGCTGACAACAGTGGGTAGTGTAATGGACAATACNGAAAATCTGGATCCGCTTCTGCATAATTCCCTGAAAGAATCCTGCTGACAACAGTGGGTAGTGTAATGGACAATACCATGGTTTTCACGAATTTCTCGTCTCCCCCACAGTTTTTGGTTCGACATCGCGGCATATCAAGTGTACAGCCACACATTTTAATTGGGGAAACGATGTTAAAGAAATTACTTTTCAGTGTATCAATTAAAAAAATAACAGTTACAAGCATAAAGTACTACGTGTCACGTTTCATAAGGAATGCTAGCACGTTAACAAATCTCGTCAATTTTTTACGTTTAATATTATCTTTCTAAATTTAAACATTAAAATTTGCCTTTTAAAAAAAAATGTGAATTTTTTTTTTTTAATTTCTTAAGCTGGCAGTATTCTCCGAGAAGGTACCTTTAAAAATTTTTTTTCTTTTCGTTTTGAAACTATTATCTTCGAACTTGATGCATTGAGAAGGAATTTATTTAACACTGATTCCCCATTTAAACTCCGTCGCTGCAAGTTTGGTAATCCCCTTAACAATTTAATTTTAACTGAGTCACTCAACATGCTGGTAGAGAAAGTATAGTGAATATGGGGTAGAGGGATCACGCTAACTGCACAAAACCTGTCTCCGTGTCCCAACGTTCAACGGCTTTTCTGTCAGTACGACGATCATAACCTGCGTAGGTAGAATTTGAGTTTAAAAATCTGTTTATGTAAACAATGGCTTTGAGATCTTTGTGTACTTTCTCTAACAAATTTGTAATGTAGCTTGTTTAAATTCGTATTGGTGAAAGTATTTCGTTCAAATAAAAGGGCATGTGTTTGGAAAATTAAACAAACACGTTCATATTTGCTGACCATGCGACTTTGACAGCTGCATTGGTGTTGGTAGGTCAATGTTGGATAAATGTGCAGAAGACGACAAAATGATCTACCTCATTTTTAGTAAATGATCGAGACCCGCAGCACTATAGGCGGGGCAAAAAAGAGAGTATTAATGTTTACGGTAGAGATTGTAACGTTTTCTAGAATCTATGTTAGGCTGTTTGCGTTTAAATAAGCACCTCTGAAAGTCCTCCTTGGGATCTACTTTCTTCCTCCATATTCTTCCGTCATATTAAAACGAACGTTGTCATGTGCTTGTTCACTTTATTCATGCGTGGATAAACTGGAATCAGGAAATTGCGAATAACGTNGACCCGCAGCACTATAGGCGGGGCAAAAAAGAGAGTATTAATGTTTACGGTAGAGATTGTAACGTTTTCTAGAATATATTGTAGGCTGTTTGCGTTTAAATAAGCACCTCTGAAAGTCCTTCTTGGGATCTACTTTCTTCCTCCATATTCTTCCGTCATATTAAAAAACGAACGTTGTCATGTGCTTGTTCACTTTATTCATGCGTGGATAAACTGGAATCAGGAAATTGCGAATAACGTAAATATATTATTTAAATAACAATTCTCATTGTTTTAGGAATAAAACTTAGAGAAACCAAATTAAATTATTTCAAGGTCTAAAAAACTCAATCATTATATTTTTAATATTAAGTTTAAGCACCGGACACTTTCTCCTATTTCGCTTCCAAATTTACTGGCCACATTTTTTTCAGTGGGTCCTCAGTCGTAAAAAAAGAATCAAGTGGTTCTTTTTAACTACATTGTGTGTTTGTTTGTTTGTTTTTGTGTATTACCTACTTTCTTTCAGATTTGATCAGTACAGGCTAACTTATTCAGTGACCCTTTTTCTGATTACATTTTTATAAAATTGTACAGATCTTCTCTTCAGACGGAGCGTTTTCTTTTAAAATATTGCACGGTAGGGTGTAATAACCAACCTTTAACGAACTGTAATTATTCGGTTCAGCAGTGGAAGCACTTAAGTAGTAAAACGTTCGCTGCGTTTGTTTTATGAAGTAACCTTTGTTAATTTCACACATTTCAAGAAATAAACAGATGCGAACGAGAATGTTTTAAGCAAGAGTTCATCTTACTTCACGAGTGACATCCAATGTATTAACCAGCTCTCCAAATATCATCTTTTGTTATCTCAATCCAACATCTTTATACTGTAGCACTACGAATATCAACTTCATTTCGAAAGGCGCTTATAAAAATTTGCCAGCAAATATGGATAACAATATAATTGCGAAACAACATATAATACGTAATATTTTTATGCCAAGTAATAACATTATATGTTAGCTCAGTAATGTTGTTTACAGTCAGAATATAGGCTGTTCACGGTAAACAGAGCACTTTTTAAAGACCCGCTTAATATCTACTTACATGTAAGTGGAGGGGTGAGGGGTTACAGAATAAAAACTTAATTTCAATGGTAATTTAGTTAGCACTGAACGAAAAATATTTTTGGCTGGTCTTAATTAAACACCTTAGTAAAAAAAATATCGATTTAATATTTCATGCTTGTAAATACACTTACTGCTGATACGAGAAATATATATATCTTTTTTCAGATTTTCCAATGAGTATAACATAATTGCCGACCGCTCACTTGGCGGCTAAATCGTCAGAATGAACGGGTACCAGCTGCTCGTCTGGCAGTGAAATCAAGAAATTAACGCCACCTATTTGTTGAAAATAGAATCTAACAGGAGGGTGCCGACAGCACCATCTATACTTTAAAAAACATCATCAAATATGGTTGCTGCCTGGTGACTAAATTGGCAGTTCACCTAATGACGAAATCGAAAAAATATGAAAATACAGCCACTAGGTATTGAAAATAGAATTCAATACGGAGGGCGCCAACAGCGTAAATTATATTTTGTAAACGTAAACAAATATGGCTGCCAACAGGTGATTTAATCGACAAATCACATGGTGAGTAAATTAACACACTAGCGCCACCTAGGAGATGAAAACATATGAAATCCACTATGACAGTCGAACGAAAGTGAAAGATAAACCCTAACAGATGACAAACGAAAAATCAAGATGGTGGAATGTGGCTGTTATAACTACCAATATGTTGGACTGCACCGGCCAAGATGGTTGACTGCACTTACCAAGATGGCGGAGTGTACCTACCAAAATGGAACATGACTAATGGCTGCATCCACCAAGATGGCATTCAGAAACAAGATGGCGGACAGCACCGAGCAAGATAATGGACTGTTCGAACCAAGATGGCGGACTGCACCGACCAAGATGGCGGACGGCTGCGCCTATCAAGATGGTGGACTGTACCTACCAATATGGTGGATGGTGGCTGTTTTNTGGTTCTTTTTAACTACATTGTGTGTTTGTTTGTTTGTTTTTGTGTATTACCTACTTTCTTTCAGATTTGATCAGCGTAGGCTAACTTATTCAGTGACCCTTTTTCTGATTACATTTTTAGTAAATTGTACAGATCTTCTCTTCAGACGGAGCGTTTTCTTTTAAAATATTGCACGGTAGGGTGTAATAACCAACCTTTAACGAACTGTAATTATTCGGTTCAGCAGTGGAAGCACTTAAGTAGTAAAACGTTCGCTGCGTTTGTTTTATGAAGTAACCTTTGTTAATTTCACACATTTCAAGAAATAAACAGATGCGAACGAGAATGTTTTAAGCAAGAGTTCATCTTACTTCACGAGTGACATCCAATATATTAACCAGCTCTCCAAATATCATCTTTTGTTATCTCAATCCAACATCTTTATACTGTAGCACTACGAATATCAACTTCATTTGGAAAGGCGCTTATAAAAATTTGCCAGAAAATATGGATAACAATATAATTGCGAAACAACATATAATACGTAAGATTTTTATGCCAAGTAATAGCATAATATGTTAGCTCAGTAATGTTGTTTACAGTCAGAGTATAGGCTGTTCACGGTAAACAGAGCACTTTTTAAAGACCCGCTTAATATATACTTACATGTAAGTGGAGGGGTGAGGGGTTACAAAATAAATACTTAAATTTCAATGGTAATTCAGTTACCACTGAACGAAAAATATTTTTGGCTGGTCTTAATTAAACACCTTAGTAAAAATAATATAGATTTAATATTTCATGCTTGTAAATACACTTACTGCTGATACGAAAAATATATTTTTTTAATGTGAATTAATATTTACAGATTTTCCAATGAGTATAACATAAGTGCCGACCGCTCACTTGGCGGCTAAATCGTCAGAATGAACGGGTACCAGCTGCTCGTCTGGCAGTGAAATCAAGAAATTAACGCCACCTATTTGTTGAAAATAGAATCTAACATGGAGGGTGCCGACAGCACCATCTATACTTTAAAAAACATCATCAAATATGGTTGCTGCCTGGTGACTAAATTGGCAGTTCGCCTGATGACGAAATCGAAAAATAAGAAAATACAGCCACTAGGTATTGAAAATAGAATTAAATACGGAGGGCGCCAATAGCGTAAATTATATTTTGTAAACGTAAACAAATATTGCTGCCAACAGGTGATTTAATCGACAAATCACATGGTGAGTAAATTAACACACTAGCGCCACCTAGGAGATGAAAACATATGAAATCCACTATGACAGTCGAACGAAAGTGAGAGATAAACCCTAACACATGACAAACGAAAAATCAAGATGGTGGAATGTGGCTGTTATACCTACCAATATGTTGGACTGCACCGGCCAAGATGGTTGACTGCACTTACCAAGATGGCGGAATGTACCTTCCAAAATGGGAAATGGCTAATGGCTGCATCCACCAAGATGGCGTTCAGAAACAAGATGGCGGACAGCACCAAGCAAGATAATGGACTGTTCGAACCAAGATGGTGGACTGCATCGACCAAGATGGCGGACGGCTGCGCCTATCAAGATGGTGGACTGTACCTACCAATATGGTGGATGGTGGCTGTTTTGCCTACCAAGATGGTGGCTGCACCCACTAAGATGGTGGAATGAGTAATGGCTGATGGAGGTGGGGGACCTCCGGAAATTTAAGGTCAAAGGCCAAGGTCAAGGACATGTGGATCCAACATGGCGGAAAAGATGGCCGCTGGAATCCAGAATAACAGAGCATGAACAGCTCGGATGCTCCGAAGCCCCATCCCCTTGAGCTAAAGTCACCATTTCTCCTCTACTGTAACACTGCCATCGCATGGATGTCGACGTGGGGATGATTAAATTATTGGGAACTGCAATAACACGACCAATATGTTTAACTGCCGTGGCCCACAGCAACGTCCACTGCGCAATGCGACAATTTTACTAATTCATAAGCGGTACCGGCGTTGGCGTGGAAGTGAGGCACAACGTATGGTGTGGTACAAAATGAGCACTTTTGAAATTCCTGCTTAGTATCCACTTGTATACAAATTGTGTATTCTTCTGCCATTTGTAAAATTAAACATTGCCATGGCCCGATCACTTTGTTAATGTGTCGATGAAGTGAAACTGTGAAATTATTAAAGAATTTCAGAGTACTGTAGCAGTATAAAATCAACTAATTTAATTTTTTTTTTGTGGTCGGTTAATATGGAGACTTCTAACATCTCATTTGAAAGTACGATTCTCCACTATCCAGGTCAATAAAACGTTACTGTTTACTGACTGTATTTGAACTCCACTTGTTATGTTTAATAAGTTGATTTGATAGAAGGGAATATTTACAATACAAGCTAATGAAAGATCTCCGTATATCTAAAAATATGACACTCATCAACGCTTCGCTGAAGATTCGAACCGAGAGTCCCTTCATATATAGACCTACCTACAAGTCAACTACTCCATGGCAGTGGGTCCAAGTCAACGAAATACTTTAAGGCTGGGGTTACACTCAAGATATACGAGACATGTTGAATTATGTGAGAAGTAACTGGGGTGTACACACTAGAATTTAAAACAAAACACATTGCTCAGATGAACATATGTCCTAGTTCCAATGGCTCCCAAAGTATGACTGTCCAAGGTTCTGCGGGTATTGTGAGTTGCCATACTTGGTACACCCCTATTCGTGTCACTGCAACCCTTTCACCGTACCAGCAGTTATTTGCTCTTGCAGCGGCTGCTCGGAATGTCCACTTTGCACCTGAATGCCAACCTGCATACGTCGTACACCTGAATACCTGAATGTCTGACTCATTAAAACCCCTTAGGCGTTCCACGGATCTGCTGCTGGCAACCTTGTTCGATTCGCAGGCTAAGCATTGCAATGTCCATAACACGTGTTGCGTAAGCGATGGTCTTGAGATGTTCCCACAGACAATAACCCACTGGATTCGGATAAGGGGAACGTGCAAGCGATATGTCCTGTGTGGCCCATTCACCTGTGCAGAGGCCGCTCATCCAGATAGGTTCTGGGCACTCAACTGAAATTTGGTGGCGTCTCATTATGTATGAGCCACGTGACATGTATCAGATTCAGCATGATATCTTCGCGTATTATGTGTAACCTTTAATGCAGAAAGTTACATTACGACTGGAGTGTCGAGCGATTGTCAAGGAACACACTTCACATTCATATTTATCACATTCTGTACACAAACAGGGGTGTACCAACTATCAACAATGGACACAGTGACATGGGCCCTAACTCGGGAACCATAAAACCTAGAGTATTTATTCATGTGAACTTTTTGTTTCGTTTTGAGGTACATTGTCCACCCACTGGTTACTTCCCACATTAATCAACACATCCTGTGTATATTTTTTCCCTAACTTCCATAATTTTGTACTAGTAACACTACAACCGTGTGAACTACAATTACGGCAGTAGGAAAGATAACTACGAGCTTAAAACAACAAACAGAGACCGTCATTTTTTTCCATTGCATCTCTAGCTCTTGTGCTAAGAGTGTTGCTATTATTGCTCCAAAAAGGAAGAAACCTTATTGCTGTAGGCTCGTAGTGATAAACAACAATCATGATTATTAGCTGTATCTGTCTCCCTCCTCCCAACCATCATCACAGTGTGATTCCCGGTTTTGATAAGCAACTAAGAGATAGCTAAGGCGAATTATTTTAAAATATTCTCTCATATTCGCTACACTTCATATTACTGTAATTTTTTTTTACTAAATGNGCTAAGGCGAATTATTTTAAAATATTCTCTCATATTCGCTACACTTCATATTACTGTAATTTTTTTTTACTAAATGAAAAGACATACGGCGCATAACAACAGACAGTTTAGGACCAGAAAGCTGTAATCGGGAGAGAACCTACCAATATATCTACAGAATCCACTGAAGATGTTTACGATTCCACTGGTATTCAGTATCAGCTCTGCCTGCACTAGAATGCCCGTTAAGGGGCCAACTTACTCGGTGCCCGAACTGCGATGCACAGTGATTGAAATCCAGGTTTATTAAAAAAACTATTAAACTTGTGTCAAATATGCTATACTACGAAAATAACACACACTNGTGGCTGCACCCACTAAGATGGTGGAATGAGTAATGGCTGATGGAGGTGGGGGACCTCCGGAAATTTAAGGTCAAGGTCAAGGACACGTGGATCCAACATGGCGGAAAATATGGCTGCTGGAATCCAGAATAACAGAGCATGAACAGCTCGGATGCTCCGAATCCCCATCCCCTTGAGCTAAAGTCACCATTTCTCCTCTACTGTAACACTGTCATCGCATGGATGTCGACGTGGGGATGATTAAATTATTGGGAACTGCAATAACACGACCAATATGTTCAACTGCCGTGGCCCACAGCAACGTCCACTGCGCAATGCGACAATTTTACTCATTCATAAGCGGTACCGGCGTTGGCGTGGAAGTGAGGCACAACGTATAATGTGGTACAAAATGAGCACTTTTGAAATTCCTGCTTAGTATCCACTTTTATACTAATTGTGTATTCTTCTGCCATTTGTAAAATTAAACATTGCCATGGCCCGATCACTTTGTTAATGTGTCGATGAAGTNTTCTTCTGCCATTTGTAAAATTAAACATTGCCATGGCCCGATCACTTTGTTAATGTGTCGATGAAGTGAAACTGTTAAATTATTAAAGATTTTCGGAGTACTGTAGCAGTATAAAATCAACTAATTTAATTTTTTTTCTGGTTGGTTAATATGGAGACTTCTAACATATCATTTGGAAGTAGGATTCACCACTATCCAGGTCAATAAAACGTTACTGTTTACTAATTGTATTTGATCTCCACTTGTTATGTTTAATAAGTTGATTTGATAGAAGGGAATATTTACAATACAAGCTAATGAAAGATCTCCGTATATCTAAAACTATGACACTCATCAACGCTTCGCTGAAGATTCGAACCAAGAATCCCTTCATATATAGACCTACCTACAAGTCAACTACTCCATGGCAGTGGGTCCAAGTCAACTAAATACTTTAAGGCTGGGGTTACACTCAAGATATACGAGACATGTTGAATTATGTGAGAAGTAACTGGGGTGTACACACAACAATTTAAAACAAAACACATTGCTCAGATGAACATATGTCCTAGTTCCAATGGCTCCCAAAGTATGACTGTCCAAGGTTCTGCGGGTATTGTGAGTTGCCATACTTGGTACACCCCTATTCGTGTCACTGCAACCCTTTCACCGTACCAGGAGTTATTTGCTCTTGCAGCAGCTGCTCGGAATGTCCACTTTGCACCTGAATGCCAACCTGCATACGTCGTACACCTGAATACCTGAATGTCTGACTCATTAAAACCCCTTAGGCGTTCCACGGATCTGCTGCTGGCAACCTTGTTCGGTACGCAGGCTAAGCATTGCAATTTCCATAACGCGTGTTGCGTAGGCGATGGTCTTGAGATGTTCCCATATACAATAACCCACTGGATTCAGATAAGGGGAACGGGCAAGCGATATGTCCTGTGTGGCCCATTCACATGTGCAGGGGCCGCTCATCCAGATAGGTTCTGGACACACTATTGAAATTTGGTGGCGTCTCATTATGTATGAGCCACGTGACATGTATCAGATTCAGCATGATATCTTCGCGTATTATGTGTAACCTTTAATGCAGAAAGTTACATTACGACTGGAGTGTCGAGCGATTGTCAAGGAACACACTTCACATTCTTATTTATCACAATCTGTACACAAACAGGGGTGTACCAACTATCAACAGTGGACACAGTGACATGGGCCCTAACTCGGGAACCATAGAACCTAGAGTATTTGTTCATGTGAACTTTTTGTTTCGTTTTGAGGTACATTGTCCACCCACTGGTTACTTCCCACATTAATCGACACATCCTGTGTATATTTTTTTCCCTAACTTCCATAATTTTGTACTAGTAACACTACAACCGTGTGAACTACAATTACGGCAGTAGGAAAGATAACTACGAGCTTAAAAAAATAAACAGAGACCGTCATTTTTTTTCCATTGCATCTCTAGCTCTTGTGCTAAGAGTGTTGCTATTATTGCTCCAAAAAGGAAGAAACCTTATTGCTGTAGCCTCGTAGTGATAAACAACAATCATGATTATTAGCTGTATCTGTCTCCCTCCACCCAACCATCATCACAGTGTGATTCCCTGTTTTGATAAGCAACTAAGAGATGGCTAAGGCGAATTATTTTAAAATATTCTCTCATATTCGCTACACTTCATATTACTGTAATTTTTTTTTACTAAATGAAAAGACATACGGCGCATAACAACAGACAGTTTAGGACCAGAAAGCTGTAATCGGGAGAGAACCTACCAATATATCTACAGAATCCACTGAAGATGTTTACGATTCCACTGGTATTCAGTATCAGCTCTGCCTGCACTAGAATGCCCGTTAAGGGGCCAACTTACTCGGTGCCCGAACTGCGATGCACAGTGATTGAAATCCAGGTTTATTAAAAAAACTATTAAACTTGTGTCAAATATGCTATACTACGAAAATAACACACACTTTAGACTGAGGGGCCGCGGTGGTGTAGTGGATATACTATTCGCCTGCCACCTAGAAAAACCGGGCTCGATCCCCGGCGGAATCGCCTCCAGATTTTCGCATGTGGGAATCGTGCTGACGATGCCGCTGGTCGGTGGGTTTTCTCGGGATCTCCCTGTTTCATCCGCCCTTAAATATTGTATAGTAATAATTAGAGATGATCGGTTCTCACATTTTAAGTTCGGTTCAGTTCGGTTCAGTTTTTGGTTTAAAATGTCGGTTCTTGGTTCGGGTTGGTCTTGGCTATACATTTTTATGAGTGCAACAAAGCTTACAAAAATATTTATACACACTAAATATCTGTTGTCAAATTGACTTTCATATCAAGCAAATGTTTAATGAGTTTTGTTTCACTATATCTAAAGACATCGATCACACTATAAAAATAATAATATTACCATTTTATATAAAAAATGTGTTTTTCTTAGCACCATGATCGCTTTGTTCAACAGCAGTGTCACACTTTATTTCCATTGTTATAAATACCTGCGGCTGAAAATTCTTTTGTGTAAAAAGGACCACAAAAATTCACAGTAAAAACATTTATGCACTAAAAAAGCACGGTGTCAAAATTCGCTTTCATTTTAGGCACACACATCAATCACTATTTGAGGGAAGTTAATACATTTGCATTCGCACCCGTTTTTACAACAGTAATCCACTGCTATAAAAACTTTTTTTTTCTCGCTAAAGTGAGAGAAAAAAGGAATTTCATTCAACTTATATGGAAGTCGTTTCAACTGAAAGAACGTAAACAAATATCTGCCACAAGCAATGCAAGCGGTACAAAACCTCAATAAAAAATATTCTCTTCCGAAGCAAAATAAAAGGAAAGTTCTTTATTANTATTCTCTTCCGAAGCAAAATAAAAGGAAAGTTCTTTATTATTCTTTCAACTGCACTCGTGCAGACAACGGAACACGGCCCCACACAATGGCGAGACCACGGCTGCTTTATAATCAATCTGTTAAATAACGTAGTGGTTAACCTAAATTTATTGGTTTTGCCAAAGAAAATGACAAAGCAGTCAGCAAGCAGAGAAACGTAACAAGNAGTCGTTTCAACTGAAAGAACGTAAACAAATATCTGCCACAAGCAATGCAAGCGGTACAAAACCTCAATAAAAAAAATTCTCTTCCGAAGCAAAATAAAAAGAAAGTTCTTTATTATTCTTTCAACTGCACTCGTGCAGACAACGGAACACGGCCCCACACAATGGCGAGACCACGGCTGCTTTATAATAAAGCTGTTAAATAATGTAGTGGTTAACCTAAATTTATTGGTTTTGCCAAAGAAAATGACAAAGCAGTCAGCAAGCAGAGAAACGTAACAAGAGAAAAACGATCCTGAGCAGTATTGTGTCCGTGCAATGAACAAAACTTGAGTCAGTACCCGTTCACCGGAAAGGGAAAACTGCACGAGCAAGTGTGGCAGGACTGCGCTCCATAGCGCCATATTTATTTGCTAAATATTTACTAGGGAGCTGTTTACTTGCTCCGTTAATATGAAATTATAATCGAAGTAATTTACGTTACTTATATTTGTATACAAAATTTCAATATATAACTACGTTTAACTTAATTAAATAAAATCAGACATAATAAAACAGTATTTATGCTTTAGCAATTAAAGGTTTATTTGGAAACCATAACCTCTTTATAACGCGGAACAGTTTAAGATTATTTTAACGCTACAGAACGTAAATAGTGAAATTGTAAATATAATGTCACGGGCACGCTACATACCGTAATATAAGTGGAAGTGACATTTTTGGTTAATTTTTAATAATTTGTTTGTTTTAACTTCGGTGCAAGAAAAACCCGACTGATCGGTTTTTTTTTCTGAGAATTCGGGTCAGTTTAGATTTTTATAAAAATTACCGAACCGAACCGAATATTCGGTTAACCGATCAGCCCAATAATAATATTGACGGGGTGTATCCTCCCTGAATAGGTCGACGTGTGCCACGGGCAGGAATTCCAAGGCAGCCCGCTAATCACAAGCATTCTTGTCCTGCTTGCATACTGAAAGCTAAGGGAGTAAATCGAGAAGTTTACCGGGAGAATGAAAAGGGGGTTGGATAAGGGGAAAAAGGGGGCGGTAGCAGTCTCACGCAAGGCCTGCCTCGTCAGCACGACACGGTTGGGAACACATGCAAGGCACGACATCCTCGAGAGTGTTTTCGCAGATCGAAGCGTCGAGAGAAGCTAGATGGTGCGCAGTAAAATCGGAACAACGTCATGAGATTTAAGAATCGTGGGAAGGTAGCGGGGCATTAACGTCGCCGAGCGCGGCCGTTCAATGCCGCGGCACGCCTCTAGTCCATTCGCGGTTTATTCACGCTTTTTGAAACAAACCTTCGAAAAATCATCCCACGTATTACGTGTTTGGTTGTTTCCGAAATAAATTATGTATCGCAAGCGTTTTGTAGTTGTAATAACCTAAAAGTACTTTCTTTTTGGTCGAATTAAACATTTCTTCATATTTCATTTATAAATTATAATATTTCTCTCTTAATTAATAAGATTAAAAATAGGGCGAAATTGGTGTGTTGGTAATTACCAGTGAGAAATAGTTCTTATGCAAAATATTATTGGACTGAGTGCACGAAAATGTGGCGCGTTGTCCCTCTGGTAAGATTTTCTAGACTCAGTTAAGCTTTATTTGCATGGGGCGGAGAAATATCCCGGAAGTAGAACTTTAGCAGGATTTCAGGAAAGTTGGAAGTAACCGTGAATGGAATATGCGTGGCTCGTGCTCGGGTAGAATGTTTACCCCACCACAGCCTGCTTCACAATAGGTTTTTTTTCCTCGCATGGTTTTTCCACTCTCTACCTGATCCTATAAAATTTAAATTATCTGTTCGGTGGTTTACGCACAAAAAAATGTGCATCGTTTGCACAAAGCGTTTCTTTGAAGAAGACAGTATTGTCTCGATAGATTACCATGTAACTGTTTCTAACTATGCACAATAGTGCGACTTTATCAGAATCTTTAAGGTTGCAATTACTGAGTCACGGTTACATATATCAAGACTTTTATAAACATTCCGTACTAAAGAAAAAACCTTTCGTGCTGTTTATGATGTTGGTGGAAGCACNCCACTTCTCATTACATAGTGTAAATAAAACGGTGAACCAGTGGCTCAGTTTGTTTTAGTTGTTAGCACGCTCTTTTTGTGTGAGGAAGGGAGCAGTTAGCATAGCACTGTAATGTCGGCGGCATTCCCGCATTTGGTGGTCGGGTACCTTAACAAATTGTCCGGCGAGTAAATTTTACTGAAGCGTACTCGAAAACCGTGAATGCGGTATAAACAAGAGTGCGAGGAGTTTAAAGCAATTAATGTCTCGTAGATAGAGTTCGACACCTGTCTAAATCGTCTGCGTCAGTACATTTTGCTATAGGTTTAATAACTGTGTTACAATAATGGACTTTATCGTTAAAAAAAAAGCAACTCAGAAGTATTCTTTACACTTTCGCAACCAAATGAAATTCATAATGCGCCTTCACAGTAAACACATGCTCTGCCATTTCTGGTAAAAATTTCATTTCCCCAAAAGTCATTTGGCTTAAAACTCACCTGGAATAAACATTACTAAAACAGAGTCTCTTTGCTTAAAACCATTTTGGGACAAACTATTTTTAGTCCAAATAACGTGAACTCTATCCCGGTTAACAATTGCAATTTTTGAAATGTACGCTCACAAAAAAAAATTGCATTGCTCTACAATGCCAATGCGTTTCGTCCTTTTGTTATTGAGTTCCGCCTTTCCATTACACATCTTCCAAACTGGTATCATTATACTGGCGCACAACATGCAAATAAATGAAAGGTATAACAAATAAAAATTTCTAAACGACTGCAAATTACCGGAAATTACAACTAAATAGTTCAGCATCACATTAATATGCGCACTGATGCAGTTGTATACACATATCATCACCTATTATTCACAAATTGCTTTTTATTTCCCAACTTTTCATCACAATATTATAAAACGATATTCGTGGTACTTTTTGCTTCATAGGTTCTTTATGTCAAATACATGTACGATCTGAAGCCTATGGAAATTATTATGAATAAGCGGTAATATTATGTACATACGTCAGCAGAGATAGATTGCCCTTGGTACGAGTGCCGACGTTTGGGCTAAAGTACAGTCAAGAAATTTTTCAACTAGATAGAGCGCAGAGATATAAAAAAAAAAACCTTTTTTTTACGCTGTGTAGTTTTGGCTTTTATCAAGCCGTAACTGTGGCAGATTTTCATGCCGAGAAAAAAGCGCTCTTGTGGCTTAAGATTTATAGTAAAAGGGTGGCAGAGACTTTGGATATTACTCAGCCTTTTTACAAGTACGCCTGTGAGATCATTGTAGACTACTTTACAGTAGAAATAACTACAAAAATAGAGATCCTATTAAGAGATAATGCACTTCACTCAAAGAGTAGGCTTATAGAGGTTTTAATAGTTAATGGTCAATAACGAGAGCCTTTTTACACTTATGTTGCTAATATATTACAAACAATTATCATGCGAAGATCAATGCAAGACCACAAATTTTTAATAGCAAGTTTTGCTAAAAATTATGTACTTTTTGCCGGATTATTAGAAGTTTACTTGCAATACATTTAAATGAAAAGTTGCTACATTCCAACACAGTATAGCAAAGTATAGCTGCCAATTTAAGCAGATTAAATATCATTTCACATTTATGTAAACTGCATAAAGGTTCATGCGGAGTTCACCCACATTTTGAGAACACCCGAGAGAACAAACGGAATTATAGTTTTAGTTTGCAAGCAAATAAAAGGCGATTGGTATATTTAAGCTATGTGCCATCAATATACACAGATTAAATAATGTTACTAGGCAGAGGACCTTTTTGCACCCCAGCTCTGACTTCATTACAGTCAGGTTTCATTTATCCGTGACGAAGATTGAACACATGTTAGAGAAGTACGACTTAGAAACACTATCTGCATTTCTTGAAATATGAAAAATGCATTTGAATTTGGAGATAAAACCACTGTGTTTAACAGAGTAAAAATTGAATAAGAGTAATACTGTTTTCTCTACCGTACCGAGTTTAAAGTAATAAACTACACCTACAAGAGTATAACATGCTGATATCCTGACTGGTATGCATCTAGTAGTTTGTAAGCAGCAATAAAAACTTATTTTGTTTAGCACAATAGGTATAAGAATCTTAGAGATAATAAAAGGTGTAGATAAAGAATGGCAGTCTCCTTTTGTGAAAGGCTTTTAAACTTTGAAAACTGTTTACTAAAGGGCGTTATTAAAAATGATAAATTGTGACCATAAGCAGGTTTTATATTTCGCCTTTGCAATTGTCATTGCTAAGTCTCCTATGCAATAAGGGCTGTATTAGCGATTAAGTAATTTACCTGAGAGCTCTTTGTGACATTTACTGCAGAGAATTTTCCTACGTGATAGATCGCCTGTTATAATAAAGATATGTTGCTTATCAATTTGCAGTATATATTAGGCATAACTCGAATACTTAGAATAAATTGGTAGATGCCACGTAAAGACGTGATCACACACATATAAGACTGACACATAAAACAAGAAGTTCCTGACTGATATATCTAACGAGCCTAGTTTCTTCAACCTGGGTGCAATTAATTTTTAAATAATTTCTTAATAGCTCAGTTGGTATGAAGGTCTTGACTTATCTTTGAAAGCAATAACTTAAGAAACGAAACCAGAAACTTATGCAATAGCAGTGGGACAATTACAAATACACACATGCCTTACCCAGGACTTTAACCCAGAAAACCTCGTACTATAACTTTGCGTCCAATCCACCACGTTACGGAGGTCGGATTCGGAGCATCAACCTAGAATTTAATCAGTCTGATGTTTAAAATGATAGGATTCACTAACAAAGTATTTATAGGGCCTTTATTGGGAAAATAACTGACTGAGCCACAACAAACAAGTAGCGCTACTTGTATGACGAATTAAATGGAAATTGGTTGTTTGGTCCCTGAGATAAGATATTATAAACTTCGTTTTCTTATTTGACGTTTTTATATAAAATTGCCAGAAAAAGAGGCTCTATATACGACGCTTCTAATGCATGCCTTCTACATAAAAATTTGGTTGAATTAAATTTAATAATTCGATATAAAAATGTGAAACTTACGTAAATGATTTATGAAGCTGCCACTTTGAGCATCGTTGTCTGACCCATTAAAATCATGAAAATTTACATGGCCTTCTGTAGGATTTATGGTATGCACAATTTGGCACAAATTTATTTGAAATGTTCCAGTGTGACATTTGGTAGAAATCGGTTGATTGGTCCTCGAGACAGGGGATACAACATCCATAAAATTCATGTGGCAATCTTCATAAATGGAAGACAAAAAAGTAATGTTGTAGTAGTTTTGATGATTGTATACTGACAATACGCAAAGGTAAGTTAAATAGATTACGTAGTTTCGTAGATATCGCTCACAAAACTAAAATAATTTTATAGCCACCATTCTAAAAATAAGGGAGTCCTTAAAAAATACATTTAATTTTATGGCCTACAAAAGTATAATATTCCTGCATAATTTTGTAAGAATGTGTTAATTGTTTCCCGAAATACGAGATAAAATCATTATTTTTTATTGGTAGGACTGTTTTACAAAATTGCAGAGAAATAAGGCTCAGCATAGACAAATTTTATGGTTGTAATAGGAACTGCCAGCATACAAAATTAAGTTAGAATTGATGTCGTTAGTAAAATATACTGAGGTTAAATATTTTATAGCCACCATTTTGAAGATAAGAGCCTGTCCTTCATAAAACATACTAATTTACACCACCCCTATAGTACTAATCGTTTGACAAATTTCGAAGGAATCTGTTAATTTTTCCTCATGTATGACAAAAAACTGTATTTACTCGCATAGTGCTATCTTACAAAATGGCAGACAAAAGATTTTTTAGGTACATACTGTAAGAGTTGTAATATTTACTGCCAGTATACAAAGTTTAGTTGAAATCGATTGCACGCTATGGAAGATATATCATTCTAAGATAAAATGGCTATATAAGTGTCTGAAGTGCTCAAAAAAAATATATTTACATAATTTGAATTAGTACTACTTGTTTGGCGAACTTGGTAGGAATAGCTTGATTATTTACCGAATGATGACATAATAACTTCATTTATTAGTAGGCACTATCTTCCAGAATGGCCGACCACAGTGGTTATTTGTTGATATTTATGATCCTTGTAATATATTCTTTCAGTGTACAATACATGGTCGAAATTGGTTAATAGGTATGGCAGATATAATAAATAAACATAAAGCGCATGTATGGCCACCATATTGAAAATAAGTAACTAGCCAAGTTCAATCACATACGTTAAATTGGCCTACTAGAGTATTACTCACATGCCAAATTGACTGATAATTGGTTTTTAATAGTTTCCTAGATATTATATAAAATATATATATTTTTTAATTTGTGTTATTTCCAAAATAACATATTAAAAACAATATCAATTTCAAAATTGTATACTTACACAATGGTCTGCCAGCATACAAAATTTGGTTGAAATCGGTTTAATCGTTCCTGATATATGACCACACCTAAACATTTTTAATGGTCGCCATTTTTAAAGTAAGTATTCGACGTGATAAGAAATTATAAAAGTCAGGTGTCCTTACTTATTATACAATGTGTACCTAGTTAAGTGAAATTAGTTTGAATCGTTTGAAAATTGAAAGGAGGGACGCACACACGCACAGAGACACGCATAGACACACACATACAGACACATATATATAAACATACATACACATTAATACACACACACAAACACACACAGAAATAAAAGTGATCTCGTAAGCCTTTCTTTCCTTCGGAAAGTAGGCTAAAAATAGGCAAATTATTAACCACTCTTGTAAATAAAAATGTTCGTAAAAAGCACTAACTTTACGGTTATCTTCAAAACATTATCTTGTTGAACAGAAACAGCCTGAAGTCAGAGCCAAAATGTGGACACACCTTATCAGAAGCGCATTTATTTTTTTTTTTTTACTTTTTGTCTCGCTATCCAGGGAAATGTCCTGCGCATTTCCTTCCAGTAGCACTTTTTTATTCAGAGGCAGAGATAAGCTGCTTTTCTCTAAGCCGGCTTCACTTTCAAAGCATACACTTCCCTGGGGTTGCCAGTTCCCACAGGCTTTCCGCTGGAAACACGCTTCTTATTTCAGTTCTCCAGGTGACACTACTTTGTTCTAAGTCTATCAGCTGCAGTCGGCATTCTTAGCTCGAAATGAACTAACCCACTTTATGCTACACAGACCTTTCCACATTTTTTCTCGCGGTTTAAAATAAGCCCTACTTTATTAGAAAAGAATATGTTTGTTTTATGATCATCCTGTCTGAAATAAAAATTTTATTGCGAGGGGAATCTGACCCACTTTTGATGCTACACTCCATTAGGACTTCTCAGATTTTCTTAATGAAACACATGTGCGGACTGCAAGTATATTGTATCCCTCCAGTAAATGAGACACGAATCCGATCTGTTTAAATTGTTGTAAATGAATGGAAAGTCATTAGGAAAAATGCAGGTAGCAACAAAAATGCAGTCCGTAAATTGTCAAAACAGAAATAATCCCTGTATTAATAAACGTAACCTATCCACAGCTTCGAATGTCTGGTGTAGTAAGTCATAAAATTTTTTAAGTTAATGAAAACACCTATAACAGAGAGGACCTCTGCAAATCTTATAAAAATCTGGGAAACTGTATATCTTGTAAATAACTAACGTGTAAAAAACTTACATGTCTTAGTTACGTGGTTTACGTGAGTGTGAGCGAATATATAAGTAGGCTATTACATTCATGAACTTGTTTAACTTTCATTCTGGAATAAAGGGCTTTATTTTATAACTTACTCATTTTCAATTAACAGAACTCTTTTCCAAAACCCACTTTCAAAACCAAATACTTATAGGTCATAAAATTAAATGACGGTTAAAGGAAAAGCTAGTGAAATAACTTGGTTGAAATAAGATACTTCTAATTTAAACAGCGGATTTTCCAACATTTACTAATATTTTCGGATAGTTGTTGGCTGCAACTTTTCTTCCTAAGTTGCGTAATTTTTTTAAGCATCTCAGATCGATTAGTAAATGAATTTCTCGATTACATACCACACGTTATATGTTAGGAATTCACTTACTAGTAAAATATTTTTCGAAGAAACTTTACTTTTTATATGTAGAAAGTAAATCTTCAGTGATACTTATAGTCTTACTCGAGTTTCTCCGTCTTTTGCAATGATTTGTTGCCACTCCGCGCAAAGACGCTAGGAATCTCTGGGGTTTCAGTTTCTCGCGCCGTATTTTAAATGTGTGCGACAACCCCAGAAGTGTGAAGCGCCCCGTCACAACCAGATAAAATACACTCCACACTGCACGGCCACAATATCTAATGGTGTGCGTTGAGAAACAGTGAACACTGCATCATGTCTCCAGTTCTGCCACAGAGTAGTTGTGAATACAGAGGTAAAACAACCGCTTACACGTGCCAGTAAAATTGCTTCACTTGCCAGCGAAATGTTGGAAGACCGTACGCCGATCAGCGCCTGGCAACATACTCGCCAGCCGGGAGCCCAGCCTATAGGGAACCTTATGGAGAATGCAGGAGACTATAAGACGCAAAGGCAGGTTCCCAGAACCTCGCGGAGCCAATGATACAATGAATACACCCACATCAAAGGAGCTGCCATGCCATTTCGTCTCTATGCACTTACCCTGTGGTTCTGCGTCCTTGCAACAGAGCCTCCAAATTTCACAAGACCAGCATGTATAGGCTGTTCACGGTAAAGTGAGCACTTATATATGCATTGACTATTATTCAAAATGAGAGGGCTTTCAAAGGTGCTCACTTTACAGTGAATAGCCTTTAGTGTAGTGCTATGCAACAATGTGTCAAGTGCCAAAGCCTGTTCAAACGAGGTGATAAGCTGATGAGACATATAGAGAACTGCAGCTAAGAAACGCCCTGTACTAGCTGCTAGTGAAAACACATCGAATGGATTCTACCTTTAACAATCAGCACTCAAGAGAACTTTAAAATATCATGTGATTGGGAATAACTTTGTATGTACAAAACATACGTACACACCTTGACAACATTAAGCAAATCATAATTAACATAAGTCCAAGATGGTCCCATAAAATATGTTTGGCTGGAGCGTTCCTGCAAAAAAACTACAACCTTCCGATGAAGCCATTAGTTGACGAGCTTTCAAAAATGCGAACGTAGCAATGTACAATGATGATAGCATTGCAGGGGCTGTAGAGGCCTTGAAAGAGTGTTTGTCTTGAAGAATATATGGCCAAGAGTTCTGGTTGGACGCTTGCTAGCATAGACTGTCTTGAGCTGAGTATGAGGAGATTATAACACTCGTGAAAAGTGAGCATGCTGTTGTAAAGACACTATGTGAATGGGGTGGAGAATGTAAGGATTTTGTTTTTATGTTTGGAGTCTGAAGTTTGTGTGTGTATATATATATATATATAATTTCAATGAAAAAATGTTTTATTTAATGGTGGTTATGTTGTACCTTACCCTAGCATGCCTACTTCCTTGATATAGTGAATAAAATAGCATTGGTTTTAATACCTGTGTCTACATAATGGTACTGTCAGTGGACAATATAAAAAAATAAATTATGTGTCAAATTATAATGATTTGGGAGTTAGTACTTCAATATTTGCTGTGTAGACACATCACTGGACGTGCACAACCAATAATATGGTAACTAAGATATAATATTGAAATTAACTGTACAGAAACAAGTATGGATTAGCATCATAATACATTCTAAGCAGGTTGGATACAATAAACATGAAAACATGCTATTGAAGTGGCAAAAATTTTACCCTGAGACTTGGAGGGAGGAGATTGTGAAGCTCGAGATCTGCTTCAGTGCGGTATATGGCGAAGAGAGATCCTTCGTTAATTTCTAAATGACTGGTGTTGCTCTAATATGCCACAGTTATTTTTTTAGTTAATACATATGAGGAAATAAATGGTTTTCGATTGTTAAAGGTCAAGACCACATGACACAATCAAATACTGCGGAAGTGATGTAACCCAAGATGGTGGTTCGAGGGGACTGAGTAATCAGCAGGCTTCTAAATCGAGGTGGAATGGCAGAGCTTGAATACAATGTAAGATGGTGGGTGGAGCACAGGTGACTTAATCGTGGTGACAAAATTAATAAGGAATGACACAGAATGAAAGGAACGTAACTAAGAAACAAAGAAATCAAAAATGGTGAACATTTAATGACAGGATTGAGAGAATGTTTGTTTCGTCAGCTCACCTGGTGGCTAAATAGAGAAATTAGCACCCCTTTGGTAATAGAAATAGAATCATATTTCAGGCACAGCCAGCGTCACATACACCTACAATAAATGTAAACAAATATGGCTGCCACCTTGTAGCTAGATCGATAGCTCACCTTGTGATGAAATTGAAAATTAATACAATAGTGCTACCTAGGTTATAAAAAGTAAACAAATGACAAACGAAAAAAACCAATATGGCTGGTGGAGTGCATTTAACAGAATGAATATGGCTGAAGGGGTGGAGGCCGTACGACTAATTAACCAATGAGAAACACTGGTAGGGGAGGGAAAGGTTATGACAACGTGATTGATTGGAGGAAGATCAGTTGTCTGCTGGACATGGTGTCGGGCGAACCTCCAGAAATTTAAGTTTTAAATATATTTTTAAAAATATTGAAAATAATTTTTAAATAAACTTTTTTTATAAATACGTTATATACACTAAACATTTTTTTGGGGATTTTTCGTATTTTTTTGTGTTCAAAGTCATTCAATGACCCGGGGTTAAGGTCAGAGGTCAAGTTCAAGGTCACTTGGATTCACTATGGTGGTTGGGTGACGTAATAACATGGAAGTCGAAAGACCGGAATGTAAGGACATGTAGCTGGCTTCGGCTCCGAGCCCCGTTATGACCAAATATTCAAAATTTTAATTTTTAATTTGTTGAGGGTCTTGGGTCAGGGATATTGCTTGAGTCGTGATTCATGGGTTTGGAATCAAGTGTCAAGGGTTGTTTGGGAATTTGTTAACAAAATTTAGAATTTTTTGGGTTTTTTATATATTGTTTAATAATTTGTTAATATTTTTTTTGTTTTTGGATTTTGGAACTTTCATATTTTTTGAAAATAATTTTTAAATATTTTAAATAAATTTTTTGTAATTTCTTTGATTTTTTGGAATATTTTGTGTTTTTTAGGACCAAGCTCTAGGTCACCGACATCTAAAGAGCGGGCAAAATGGCTGACAGAACCAAGATAGCTGATGGTCAGGTCTGACTTCGCACCCTTGACACTGTTGTTCGGTTTGTAATACTCTACGACTATAAAACAAATATGGCTGTCACTGCTCCTAAATCCTTCCTATGGATCGAAAAAGTGCCTTTCTGCGGCTCGTTTTTGCAACCGGGGGGATCGCTGATTTTTTGAGTGACAAATTTGAAATATTAAAGGAAAAGGGGAAATATTAATGAAAAAAGGGAACATTTGACGGGAAATGGTCGATTTAGAAGGAAAAAGAGAAATTTTGAGGGAAAAATTGCCGCTGGGTGGTCCAGAATGACGGAGCATGGACACCTCCGACCACCCATCGCCTTGCGCACGACTCATTTTTTTCCTTATACTATTTACCTATGCAAAAATGAATAATAAAAAATATGTAACCGTTATTGTTTTCAATTACAATTTATTATTTTACTATAGTTTAGGTGTTCATGATAAAATGCGAGTACTGCTAGCTAGCACTTACAATTACAAATTTGATATTAATCATGAATGATGCTATTTATCATAGTAGCGTTTTCATTCCGTTCTTACGTGAAAGGAAATTGACAGGAAATTATTGTTCACTAGTCGAGAAATATATGTTAGACGGACGAATGTCTACAATGTGAATAAGTGTTTACAGTTTGGAGTTGTGATCTACTACAAAGTTGACTGTTCGTACCAATATTCCGTGCATTATATTTGTAAATTCAATTGTCATTATGGGTGTGTCCGAACCTAGGAATGCACTAGTGTATATAAGCATACTCCACTCGGCTCGATACTTGATATATTCCGACAGTCATTCTTATTTGCATCCTTTACAGCAAATAGCCAGCTGATAGGAATCTGAACAAACATTTTGACGGAAAACAAATACTGAATCTGTGCTGGAACGTAGGCGCTTAGATTTAAAATGATCAATCCATTACGAGCTGTAGCTGAAAAGCGCATGACAATGAATGTGTTGCTATTAATCAGTCATATACTTTTTTTCAAGAAAGCGATGAATAATTGTTTGACGCAGTAAACGCAGTTGTTCTATAATGTATTATTAAAACTGGTGTAAATTAGAGTTAAATTTTATTGTAACACTAATAATGGAATGAATAAAATTATTTTCTAATATTGACACTCATCGATGCCTTGCCATGTAAAAAATTTCCCGTGTTCTCATTGGTAACTTCCAACTTTTCCGAAGCTCTGCTTAAGTTATGCTTCTTGGATATTCCTCCATCTCATGCAAATAAAGCTAAGCTTAACTAAGTCTAGAAAATTGCACCAAACGGACAACGCAACGGATTCGTATGCACGCAGTGTAATAATATTTTGCATCAGAACTGTTTCATAATAGGCATTACCAACACACCAGTTTTCTCCATGTTTTTTTTCTCATATTAATTATGAATAAAATATAATTATTTAAAGATGGAATATAAGTTACAGTTCAATTTAAACAAAAATTAAGGTAATTTTATGTTGACGCAAGTGTAAAACGCTTGTGATACATGACATATTTAGGAAACAACCAATCATGTCGTACACAGGATGATTTTTCACAGGTTTCATTCCAAAAGTGTGAAGAGACCATTAAAAGACTATAAGAGCGTTACCAGCACGCCAGCTGCCACCGAAGTGGAACAGGGAACTAAACTTTAGTGGCTAAGTCCACCTATGTGGGCCCCCTCCCTTATCCTCTTCCTCGGACACCCACAATGCCCAAGACCCGCATGCAGCGCGAACTCTGCGCTCGAGTGTACACTCCAAGTGCGGGAGCTCAAGGGTGCTTGACAGACTGTCACTCCTCTCGGCGGGTAAAGTCCATTTTACACGCTACCAGATTCCCGTAAAAATCTTGTTCAAGGTCTGTCATAGCAGCTGTTTCACCAGCTAGTACGGCACCCGTCGTGGCATTTGTCGCCTTGTGCGAACAGCCGGGTTTCATTTCAGATTTGGCAAAGGCTGTGAACGGTAAAGTGAGAACCTTTGAAATCAACCTAGGAAAAATTTCACTGCCCCTACCTTGCATATATTTCTACGGACAAACTGATCGTCATGCGCCCAGTTAAAGTTGGTAACGGTGGGGGGAAAGTAGTGCCCCGTTTTAACGTTGAACTAAGAGAATCAGGTAAACCTTTCTGAATACTAGAAATTACTTATTTTTCCTTTCTGTTTTACTGTATTTTAGTGTAAGGATAAGAAAATTCGCTGAGTACTTTTGTAATATTTTCACAGTTTCACTTGAATGACCCATGAATAAAGTAATCAGGCTCATGGCAATGCTAATTTGACCTGGCGGAATTATACAACATGTGCACAAGTAGACCTTAAGCAGGGCTTTCAAAGGTGCTCAGTTTACCGTGAACAGCCTATAATAGGAATTGTCCTATTTTCCGTTGCAGATTCCATACTAGCTTTCGTACTTGGAGCGTAGGGCACTCTCTGTAGTCACTACTCGAAACGATTCGATGGAGAAACCGAAAAGAATGCCTCCATATTGATTAAATGTACGTGAGTTTGAAATTAATTTAAATCGCTTAAAAATACGACGAATACATTGCAGCAAAAACTGGTGGAAGATGTACTGGCGATTTAAAATATAACCCAGATAATGACAAATTAATAAAAGTTATTTTTCAAATACAAGTGTATCACACGTATTAACAGGTGCAACTCTAAAAGTTTACTGGTATAGCAATGGTAGGGTATATAATCGTTTACGTAAGTCCCAATTTCGCCGTGAGTATAAAACTTCGTCGGACACAACATTGTTATTTCTATTGCATACGAATTTAAGCTTTGCGTAAGAAAATAACTAAATAATGAAAAATGTTAGAATTAGGTGAATATTTACAAAAATTCTCTTGGGAATTATAATTATAATATTTAAACATAGAAAATATGCCAGTATGCATTTAACTGTTCTGAGGAACAGCAGTGACAAAACAATGATATGTGCTAGTTATTAAGAGGCAGACGCAAGTTACTGACTAGCAGCAATTGTTTCCACTTCATTATAAAACTTACAGTTATCCGTGCGCACCCGCCGAGTGTCTGTAACCCCGGTAGCAAAATTTGGTTGCGAAAAAGTTGGCCTGATGTTTTGCTCTATCGTTGGGCCAACATTGGCATATTACGTTGGCCGAACGCCAAATACGTCACGCAAGCCGACGTTGGCCCAACATGACTTATATGTTGGTTGCCAACTCAAATACATAATTGGTCCAACATAATGTCAAGGTTGTGCGCACACTTTTAGGGGTAGTGTGTTTTTCTTACAGAAAGGCATTCACACAATCATTAACCAACTAAACAATTACTAACGTGTTTCGACGTTCGTAATGTGTTGGTTAAAATAAATCAAACCTACGTACTCTTTTCAAGAGCAAATACTCCAAGCTAAACTGACATGTTTCGGTCGTACAATGAGGAGAAGGGATTCATTAGTGAAAATTCTGTTTCCGGGAAAGATGGAAGGCAAAAGGAAAAAGGGACGACAGAAAATGAGATGGATGAATGGAGTCATGGAAGCGACGAACAGGAGCCGGGAAAGTCTTAGAGAAGTGATAAAGGACAGGAAAGCATGGAGAGCCATGGTTCACAGGGTTACGAAGAGTCGGACACAACTGAACGATTTAACAACCACAAAAATATGTTGGCAAGATGCATTATTGCATAGATAACGTTGGTTGCCATTCCTTTAAATCGATTTTACCCACTGGAAAAAAGGAAAAAAAATTATTAAAAAAACACATTATTAGTTTTTATCGCTTTTCACTTCATATCATGATGAAACAATTTCCTTGATGGATGACGGATTCAAACTCACGCCCGTGAGATTAGCAGTGCAATTACTTATCCACTACTATTAATATCTGTGACTTATGATCGCATTTGAAGCAATAAGCAGATACCACAGAAGTGCAGTTCAATATACTGTGCGATAAGTTTTTAAAGTAGGTAAGATTTTACTAATTTGAAACTGAACTTAAAACCTACCAGTCAAAACAGCATATTCCCTAACTAATAACCAATACCCGACCAATAAGAGAAAGTCGCTTTTTAAAGAATCTGTGTGCTGAAAAACATGAATCATTAAGCTGCGTGTTTCTACGGGACTTTCAGCGACAACCTGATAAATTTATAGGTGGAACGTCTGCAGCAAGATTCAATGCATTGTGCCGTTTTAAAATACGTCACGGCTATTTTACTGTTGTGTCACTAGTAGTGTACCATTTTTAAGCAGTTATGAAACCTCATTTCAATATCTAATTCAGTAAATATTATTGCAAGTAATATTTAATTGTCTTATTACCTTTGGAATTTAATTAATGCGATTATTACTGCTTTTATTATCGGTTTGAGCATCTACAATTTACTTAATGATGTCAATTTTTCCGGTGTTGTGATATATCTACATGAAAAATATTTCATTTATTTATCATAGCATTTGTAAGGTGTTATTTACGTGTTTCAGTTTATTTAATCGTTGTTCGTCAATATGTTACCATTTACGTATTTTTCTCGTTACTTTGATTACAATTCAGTTTTGGCCTGTGCTTTCGAAGTAACGTTTTTGATCCCGCCTCGCCTGCAGACCCGTGTTTCATGAGAGAATGTATCCCTATCAACCGGATTTGCAATGCTGTATTGCAAATTCTTTCAGTCGCCGACTGAAGCTACCCCTTCCACTCACTTCCCTGTCACTGCAGTCCTTGCACATTTTCTTGACGTATCCCTCCCTGCTGCTTGGTGCGTGGCTTCACATAAAAAATGTTCCTTTGTTCACGTGCTATGTTTACCAGTTGTGTTGGCACTTGATTCATGTAAATGTCATTTCATTTATTTATTTCTTATTTATTTAGTATTTCACCAAATCATTTTTTTTTTCTAATTGGAAGGTGCTCTAGTAATACTTAGTTTTTTTACAACTTCAAATTGAATAAACGAAACAATTATCTTGTGAAAATTGTGTAATATTTAAATATTTACCTGTTTTTTTATTTTACACTATTTGTTTTAAAACATAATTTTCTTAATGTTTATTAATTACTGTTTTTTAATAATATTGTGTAAATTCTTAATTTCAGTTAGCAAAATTAAATACGTAATTTGTGAATGTCTTTCTTGACTTTCGAGTTATGACTCGATTAGTCGCGTGAGACCATGAAGTCCGGAGCATATCTTAGTATATATTATTTTCCGCTAGGGTTACTTCCTTCTTCGCTTTCTCGCTATAGAGCATCTAGTCAGCTCAATATATTATGTTGTAAAATCTTCCTTCATCCGTGAGATGATGTAGTGTTATTTTATCCGCCGTTTTGGGTAAGTTTGTTTGCGGACATTTTCTTTTATTCAGACGTGATCGTATTATCTATTGTTGACAAGATAGAAAAAATTAAAATAGTTTGCGTTATAAGAAATTCACAATGGTTCTTATTTTTTTCCACAATTAATTAATATAATTTTATAACTATAATGTTGTGTTGATGAGAAAAGGAAATTTTTAACTACAGCATAAAGTTACCATATATATTTATTTATATATACGCCGTTTTCAATAAGTAAAACCTAATCACGTCCATAATGTATGATTACAGTATTGAACACTACTCTGCATAGGAATGTAGGTCGCACTATCCATTTATGTGCCATCCTTATGTTTTAACGAGAGTACCTATGGGTGCTCAAGTTCACGACACGAACGTGCTACCATAACACATGTTCGCCCACCTCTGTGCACTACAGAACGTTTAGCCTCTTCTGGACAGCCTGAGACATCTAGCGTCGTAAATATAATCTTGTCGTTTGGTTTTTGTTTCTACTTTCTGTGCGCTCCACGAGCTTCTCGTCACTTGCTGTCCAGCCACAGAGTCAAAATAGCGTGTTACCCGGCTTTGTTGGTTGTGCTCTTCGGAACTTGAGATTCCGGTTTTTAAAGTTATAGTTTGATTGTTGTGGTAGCAATGCAGTTTCCTAAAGCACTTTTTAAATTTTCTTTTGTTATGTGTGTTTTTGTTGGTGCTTGTTTGGCATGTTACACCAACATTTAGTTGGTGTTTGTTTGGCATGTTACACCAAA
This sequence comes from Clitarchus hookeri, assembly GCA_002778355.1. Lineage (NCBI taxonomy): Eukaryota > Metazoa > Arthropoda > Insecta > Phasmatodea > Phasmatidae > Clitarchus > Clitarchus hookeri. Next base: position 289,162 of record NQII01002734.1, read on the forward strand.
ATGTAAACTGGATAGTTTCTGTTTTCCCTCCTTGGTGAGTAACACTCCAGTTTTATAGTAGTTCTCTTTGTGCGTGCAGCAACTATTTGCAATGACTAATTTTCCATGGTTATGTTTGGTTTTAGTGAAGGTGCACGTGGCAGGCTAATCGTTTCTCCAAGTGCCAGCCTAATATTTACTGCTACTTTGGTGCAGCTGGCACGCTAGTCGTTACTGCAAGTGGCAGGTGGCAGACTAGTCTTTACTGCACGTGCCAGCCTAAGATTTACTGCTGTTTTTGGCCTAACATGTCTACACGTGCTGGCTAAATTTTCGTGTCGTCATGGGGACCTTCTCCACGTCGCCTCCTCTTTCTTTGTTGGTGCCGACATAGTCAAGTATATTTCCTCCAAACTGGTTGTTCGACAGTGAATTATGTAATTTTATTGGCCGGGATATAACTTAATTGCTCCCGTGGATTCAACGGTCATTATACAGCTAAGTTACAACGGGACTTATCTAAAAATAACGTGTTTTTTAAATTAATATTTAATTTTTTTATTACGCACATGTGACTTTAACAGTTTCGTGTTGTCCAATTTGTTTTCAAAATATAATCGTGAATTGCTTTTTTGTTTTTAAGGTATTTCTGTGAACGTTTGGTTTGATCTTAATATACGATTTTCATTAACTTTAAGGTTAATATTGATTTAATGTAATATAAATTAGCATTGTTAGTTGTAAGGGATGCACTACAGCAACCTCATTTTAATATTTAAAAGACTTATTAATTGGAATAATTTATATTTTAAAAAGGGCCTTAATTTTTTTTCATAAATTACACTTTTAATTATTTTAATGTTTTGTTTCATGTCACTGAGTCATAATGTAATTTAACCTGATTTATGGTCACGTTTCATTGATTTAAATTGGGTGGACCGTTAATGTCGTATTGCGTTCCCTTTTATTTATGGTTATTTAGACTGTCTGTAATTTATTTGAAAGAAAGGAAGGTAATTATTTGCTCAGATCACAGTCGTTTGTTTACTTCTTCCTTTTGAGAGAAATAATGAATAAATCTAAATAAAATATGTTATTATCATACAACCACAAGCAATGTTTTATTACAAGATAATTAAGGTTTCCTCGGGGCCTATATGTTGTTTAATCATACGAGTTGTGCGCGTATTTCTATTTTTTTATTTATTCTCTCGCTTTTGTGACACATACAGTCACCCAGTATGATTATTTATTACCGTTTCATGTTGTATATATCTATTCCTTTTGTATGAGTTTGTGCTGGTTCCTTTGGTTATTTATTTATTCTTTTAATGCCACTTTGTTTGCTAAGTTTTTTGTGGCATTTTTTTTTGCTGTTTGTGCCAAGGACTTGGGACATTTCTTCTATGTTTGTTTTAATCGTTTCTTATATTTTGATCGTACAGGGACACAGCGTGCCCCTCGATTACTTCTGTGTGTTTACAACGCGTATATTTTGAAATGCAGCATGAAAAAAAAATATTACTTCAAAAAATCAGTTGTGCAAACCCATGTCACGAAATATTTTAAGTGTTAGCGCTTTGGGAAATACGTTTTTGCTATGTTGGAGTGCTCCGAAATGGTGTTTCTAAAGCGAGTGACCTCTTGGAAGTAACCAACGGGCATAGTCTGAAGTGCGCGTTCTGTTCGTAGACTAGTACATTGGACGCACGTTTAATAATTCCGTAAAATAACCTGGATTTCGAACTCGCTACAACGCAGTTCGATCGCCAGGCAGGCGACTCCCTTAAAAACAATCAGAAGAAATTATGTTGTTAATTATTAAATATAAATATGGAAATTATCTTTGTTGTCATAATGCTCGTTATACAATGTCGGCCCAGCAAAAGTTTACATACCAAATGTCGACAGTTGGTTTTCCAACAAGTAACCAAACACGTCACCAACGAAGTCGATTTGAATTAAAATACGGCTTGCGTGTTTAAAAACAATATTTCAAAACATCATACGAATTTGTGTTATTATTTAAATATAAATAAGGTAATTACCATTGTTGGCAAAATGTTTGCACAACTTAACAAGTAGTACCAACTGCCAACCATTGTGTTCCCAACACTGACACATGTAACCAACTGAACATATTTCTATGAGAAATGTCTCAGGTCATCCAACAATCAAGCAACCATTTAAAATAAAAAAAAAATTGACTCGCTATACGTTATGGCAATTTCTGATTTACCGTCATTGTGTGGAGGGTATAATAAATCTCTTAACAATTTTTTGGCAGCAAATTTTTGTTGGCATTTTCCTTTGGGCCAACATTGCATCAACGTGGCAACTTCAGCACAACATATAGCCACCTTTCCAACCAAGTTACATTGTTGGGCCAATGTAGATTGCTGCTGGAGTAATAATGCTATAGCACCAATTAGAACACTTGCATGCAGCCTCGCATACCATCTGGTATATCGACTGCTGTACCAGATGCTTGTACAAGAGGAAGTACGGCAGCAGGGTTCGTGTAATATTGGCTTAAAATGGTTCAAAACAGAAAATAATCTCAGTTTTGAGAATCCTTTATATTTTTGTGTCATATCAAAGGTATCTTGATAAAATTTCAAATAACATGTAAAGTAACGTTAGTCTGTTTTTTAAGCATAAATATGTAAATTGTTTTATTAAAATCTTGATTTGTAAAATTTCCAACATTTATTGTAACGTACCATTGCCGAAGTACTCATTGAAATCACGAGAATCAAATGTTGCGATTTCTTTGAAAACCGACTCCTGGTCTATCTCTTAAGTTAAAATTGAAACAAAGTCGTGCCTCTTGACAGACTTTCAAGAAATATTTTTCATGACATTCTAATAGCATAAACAAATATTTCGAGCTCTTTATCATTTTAATATATCTATGGAAAAAATATACACTAATTAAAAATTCCCACAACTTGTTACATTCTTTTCTGAAAATTCACATTCTTCTGTTGTCATAATTTTTTCATACTGTTATTGTAACAAAAAAAAAAAAAAAAGAGATGACAAAAGCTAAACATGTAGAACTTAATTTTAACCTCTGGAACGCCTGAAAGGGCCACCCTAGTTGTCAAATGGTTCACATTGTAAAACAGGTTTGTAAAAAGATACTAAAAGAATATTTCAATATATATTTTTTTCCAGAATGCAAATGAATGCCGATATTTTGTTGCTGATCTATAAATTCTGTTATTGAAACACAAAAGTTGTCTATGAAAAGTGTCAAAGTCATCATAAATCGGTGTACGTAGGCACCCACTATTGACGGCATTTATTCTTCTGTAAAACAGTGTTTTAAACTATAGCGAAAGTGCTGCATCTTTTCCAAACAGATTTCTGTACTGAAACCCAACAGTCACAGCTTAGAATTCTGAAGAATCAGAAAAGACACGAAGCTTATGCTACTTATCATCGACGTCACAATGTTTCCTTACGGCAGAAAGGCTCCTTAAGGAATGTTGAGTTGAGTTGAGTTGAGAGATGTGGGTGGCTCTTAAAAACGAGGTCTTGAGAGCCCATTAGGGTTAAATGAAGTGAGAATGGAGCGGCGCAGAAACGCAAGGGCCGGTGGAAACGGGAATTCCCGGAGAAAACCCGCCGACCAGCGGCATCGTCCAGCACCCGGCCGGGGATTGAACCCGGCTCGCCTTGCTGGGAGGCAAGCAGTCTAAACGCCCAGCCACCGTGACCCTTCCTTACGGAAGAGTAATGGTGAATAGAGGAGGTGGAATGTCGTCGACGTGCCCAGCCTGCGGAGTCAGGAAGGCGGGCAGGCTCCGGGCGACCTTGATTTACTGGGGCGGGTCGCCTGACGGTGAGGTCGGCCTCCGTATCTGATGTCCCTGACCCGAGACTCGCAGACGCCTGCCACATTCGCCTCCTGCCTGGGTTGGCGTCGCCGCTCTTCAACCTTAAATTCAGCTCTTTTGAAAGTCCTTCTTAACATCTACTTGTTTACACATTGAGTATTATTCCACTATATGCAAAATTAACATTGCCGTAAGCCTCAGCAATTAATTCATACACGAAACAAGTAAAACACTAAAATTATTGAATAGTTAATAATTAAGAGATTTTTTATTTGTTACACTTATATGCATTAAAATCCAAAAAGCCAAAGAAATAATATCAGGATTCACAAATGCTTAACTAACAGCTTTAATTCAGCGTAAAGACGTGGGACTACTTTCCCTCCGTCGTTACCAACTTAACTAGGCGTTGACCTCCAGTGTGTCCATTACAATATATATATATATATATATATATATATATATATATATAGGGNTATATATATATATATATATATAGGGCCACGGTGGTTAGGTGGTTAGAATACTCATCTCTTGCACAGGCAAACCGGCCTCGATTGTCGGCCGGGTCCCCCCGGATTTTCGTATTTGGGAATGGTTCTGGAAGATGTCGCTGATCTGAGGATTTTCTCGTGGTTCTCCCTCTTCCCACACCCTTGCATTCCAGAGCTGTTTCATACTCACCTCACTTCCCCCTCATTAGCTCTCAAGATAACGATGTTAAGGGCGCCGCCTACGTGGAGGTTTGTAGCGCGTTTTAGGCAGAAAAGCGCGGGAGCAATAAGGACTACACTGACACGCGCGCCTGATGCACCTTCGCTCCTACGTGCTAGGCGCTGAACTGGAGTGCAGTGTTCTCGTCGTGCTGCGTGGACCTATGGGACTTTAATAAGTAACCCTGATATTTTATTGGTGAAAATTCCGTAGCAAAGTTCAATGCAGGTCACTAAAATAGTTTCGAATGTTTCCGACAAGTTCATTATGAGATACAAGCGTGTAAAAAAGCCTATTTAGCAATGTTGGAAGCCTCGGAAATATCATTAATAATGCGCATGACGTATTTTAAGTATTATACGTACCTTTTCTGAAGAATGTTTTATTTTCGTACCTTGGTATAATGGGGACACGGGTAGTGGTTTCGTAAAAAAAAAACGCGGATTTAAAACACACTGCAGCGTAGTTCAAGTGCCGTGTAGGCGGCCCCTTTAACAAGTGATTCTCCTTTAGGCTCATGGCCTACCTTGTTCTTGAACTACATTACAGAGGATTTAAAATACAAGTTATTTTTCCTAAGAAACTATTAGACATGTGTTCAAAGTGCTGATCTGCAAAAGGAACACCCACTTCAAATGAAGACTTTTGAATATTTTCGAAATGTCACGCACGTTATAGAAACACTATTTCATGTACTCCAAAACAGCTTCAGCTCTCAAGACCTGGATGTTGAGAGCCGCTCGAATCCCTTCATTCACTCCAAAGCGTTGTAGCTCAAAATGTACGCAACAGATACATACAAAACTACTCAATGGCCGTGTATTTAACGTGCGTTTAGTGGCGATGGCACACTTGACGAGCGTGGCAGTGTCGTCCTTATCGCTCCACCGGTTCTCGGCCACATTAAGGTAGGTTACCTGGTGTTGCGAATAACAATTGTTTGAACGCAGGCTCTATTTAACCTGGCGAAGGCCTTGTTTCGTTATCACAACCAATGATCTGCAGACTTTCTGTTCGGTGATCAGTGTTAAGAACCAGTCACGACCTAGAGCAGTAGCAGGTTCTACGTATCAGTTACCTACAGGGAAGTTCATAAGTACTGAGTCTCACAGTGTGCATACAGTACCGGCCAAATATATACACTTCACGGGCAACATGCAAACAATTGTCTACAATGGGAATTCAAAGGTTAAGATTGTATGACCATAGGAGCTTTTCTGTGAGTACAAAGCATGGAAGCAAGGGAGCTATATGGTCGAAACTATAGACGCGCACCTAGTACCTCATCGGCCCTGCGTGCAAGACGTGCAGTTCTTTTCCCCCGTCGGTTTGCTGTACTATGCAAATTATATATGTAACAGTGGAACTTCAATACTCCTGACGAAAGCCCACATATTAAGCGACACGTGTATATCTGTTTTTTCTTCTTTCTCTTTAGGAAAATGCGCCGGCAAATTCTAACAATATGTCCAAGTACTTGCATGTACAAGTAAATTGTCATACTTCAATTGGCACAAGTGACTGCACATAGATTTCGTGGAGATAAATATAAACAATTTAATAATCAAGTGTTTTGAATGAGTATGATTATACATTTACTTCAAAATTTGTAATTTCACGAAAGTAGAATATAAATGTGAAGTCAGGCATATGGGGCCGGCCTCCTTGTTGTGATTTCACCCGACCACCATTTTGGATGTCGGTGACCCAAACTTGACCTATGACGTTAACTCTGTGCCCATGACCTTGACCACATTCCCATGATTTTGAATGACCTTAAATAACCTTAAACGCAAAAAATCTAAAAAGTCCCAAACAATATTTTTTTTTTATTTACAAAATATATTTAGAATGTACTTTTGAATTTACAAAAAGTTATTAACAGATATTATTAAAAAAAACATACCATTCCAGAGGTTTCTCCATCACCCTCACCAAAATTTTTTATTTAGTTATACAATTTATTCATTACTCATGTTCGATAATTAGTTGGCAGGCCTCCATTCCATTCAAATCCTCTTTCTCGCCATACAACATCTGCTCTCCATGTATTTTAAGTTTCACAGATGAACGGTGCACTGGTAACTCATGTTTCAATAACTAGAGATATATTAATATCAACAAAGTGCTATCGTCCTGTAACGAATGGTGATGAAATCGTGTAAATCGTCAATGTTAATATTTGTGTTTTTTTTAATGTAATTACTCTTAGTTAAAACATTTTTCTATAAAAGCAGTATTTTTTATAAATATAAAAACCCTTTTTTTACAAACATTTATTCAGTAAAGCACAACATGAATAAACAGAAATACAAACGTTCATTATATGCAATCTTCGGTGTTCACCGCTCGATGTCCGCATCGTCGACCCGGAACTTGTAGCAGGCTGGGAAACCCCAGCACTTGATGTACGAGCATCCATTTCATAGTTTCAGCACCTTCTCGACCAAATACACATCTGGAAACTTTGTAAGCATGATATGCTATGTGTAGAAACCACCACAGATGGGAACATTATTCAGATCCACGAGAAAGTAGGTCATTGGAGTATAGTTGCGTATATATCGCACACGAAAGTGTTCAAGGATTCAATTAGCTGTAAATCATTTCTTAAAGATGATTTTCTGTTTGGAGATGCGCACCAGGTCGCCAATCTTAGCTTTAGGCTTTAGCAGGTGCCCCCTTTTCACATCAGTGAACAAGGTTCGAAGCCGAGGGTCGTCCTTGACGTATTTTGCCTTCATGCGAGTGGTGGAGTGAACAGTAGAATTGTACTCACGTACGAGGTTTGAGAGTTTATCCAACCACTTGTAGTTCCCATTTGCAGTGAAATGCCTCCACACCATGCCCTTCAGAGTCCTCTTGAATCTCTCGACGATAGAAGCTTTGAATTGCTGTATGTGGAATAATGATTTATGTTATGGCCATGAACGTTGCATTGTATAACTCCTTGCCCTGGTCGGATTGTAGATCAGTCGAGATACGTCATTCATACAGCACATCAGCCATGGCCTCGGTGACGTCACAGGTATTCTTCGACTTGACAGGCCTGACCAAGGCGAATTTTCTACATGCATGGATAACGATCAACATATTCTTGTAGCATTATTTGACGCAAGCATACATTATCATCTCGACGAGGTCGGCATGAAATACGTCGTTCAGCCCACATATCACGAGCTTATGGCGACGGTAGATGCGTCTCGCAGATGAGTGAAGTTCGTTGACGATTACCAGTCGACTCATTCTATGTATCCTCGCTCCTTAAGTTTTTCAATGAATGAAATTATCTTGTTAGTGTGGGAAGAATTTCCAACCATTTGAAAAGCATGCAGTAGTTGTAGTCTATCTACGAGCTCGTTCGGGTCGTCCCGGAATATAAGTAATCGGTGTTTTTGTCGCTGTCTATCATCTTTAAAACTTCGCCGTTTATCATTGATAGGCCACTGAAGAGGTCTGCGAGATTGCCGATTTTTTTTCTGATCTTCGTCCTTATTAACACCTGTTTCAGAATTATCTTTTAAAACCGCATGCGTGAGTTTCAGCAACTTCTTGTATTCCAGCCGGCCGGATTCTGTAAACTCTCTGGTTTCCTTGCGAAATATAAGTTCGTAAAGCATGGGGGTTCCATGTGTCTTGTAATCGCCTACTTGTTTGACCCAACCAGGTAGAAACTATGTTTGTATATGTTGCATGTTGTATCATTATTGCGAGATGTGAACGATAGTAGGTAGCAACGAACCAGAGCATTGGGCACGAAGACTCTCTTCTGTACTTTTTTCGTGTGTGCTAAATCCGCATCCGATCAATACACCGATCTGTTTGTACATCATCGTGTTTCTACTTCTTCAGAGGCTCAGCGGTATTGTAGATTTCGGTGTTTACTACTATGGGTACTCCAATGCTCTTCCTGAGTACATCGAGATAACGAGTAATGGTATTAATCTTTCTTCATTTATACGGATGTATGATATTTTGGTATTTTTTGTGGGCTAATACTTCGAGCGAACAGACTTTCGTCCAATGCAGGTCTCTGGAAATGTCCGACATCGCACAGGTTAAAAATTGTTACTGTTGCACTCTTTTGTATGTTTAAGCATGGGTCTCTGCCAAAATACTTTCGATCTTGCCTAGATACTCGCTGCATATATCCAATTAGTCCGTGCTGTGATTTTGAATATACTCATTTTCATGGCAAGATCGAAAACGAGGTCGCGAATGTACGTGTCATATATGCTTCCAGGTTTTTCCGAATCCTTAATTTTGTCCCGATGCCACATTCAATCTGTATATAATTTGCCTTTGAACGCTCGATATGTGCTCCTTCATGGCCACCATATCACGTACCATCTCCATATTTACACACTCCATCATCGCCCTGAGCTTGGGCAAGTAGTTATAAAGGAATGTGTTTTGTTCGGTCCACATGCTGCCGCAATTCAATACTTATGACATAACCAATTTCGAGGATGAAATGTTTAGTAGCAGCATCCTCGGATTGTTCGGGTTTGCCAACATTTCCAATAATTCTTTTCCCAGCATCACAGTGCATCTGGTAGATTGTGCATTCAAAAGTCGCAATTAAACGTTTCATTCTGCAACTCGTTATTTCATGTCTACCCATGTTGTGCAAAGCTGTAAATACTGTACCGCAGATGTGTCAAAGAAGATGTATCATCAGCTTATTACATCCGTACTGTTTCATGTTTAAAATGAAACTGAAACAAAAATGTATAAAAGGAGCATATGTATAATTATCCCGCTGAATTCACCGTGATGACTCGAGGAGGTAACATTAAGTTGGAAAAACGTGTCCTCGGTATACTCACCAGCAATATTTCCGTTCGAGATGCGCATTCAGTGATACAGAATCTGTGGGCCGGGAACCAAGCTAGCTAAAAGGTTGTCACATGGTGATAAAGGTATCAACACACTGGACGAAGCATGGAAGCATCACGATATCGCCTATTCCCAGCACAAGGATCTGCAATCCACGATTAAGGCAGACCACACACTTGCACAGAATGCCAACTAGATAAGAATATCATCTGACACCGGACTCTGAAAAAAATTACCACCTGGGGCTTACCCAAAGTGACGAAGGCCAAGGTGAAGTTGTGCGTAAGTGATAACAGCGTGAGAAAAACATGGGTTAAAAAGGGAACAGATACAGATATCAAAAGAAACCACAAGTGAGACGAAAAACAAGGGAAAAGCAAGAAAAGAATCCAAGGCCAAGAAAACCTCTACCAGTGAATTTTTTCCATTGCTTTTGCCTGCACTCAGGGCCTTCTACACAGCAACAAACGGATGGAAGCAGTTGTCACAGGCAAAAAGACACAATGCAAACATGGAAACTATTGCCATTTGTAAAAAAATTGCCATGGCCTTTACCTAAGGATATGCCCAGAAGAAGTCGTAAGTGATGAAAAGCGACATAGTAGGAAGAGGCGTTAATGGAATATCTAACGAAACAACCATTCACAAATCAGGATTTAGACCTGTTTACCTGCAGATTGAAAATACCGCATTTCAGGGTAGTTATTATGAGACATACGCCCAAGAGAGACGAATGATTTCATAATTAATCTGGACATAGCAGCCTGGCTCGGAATGCACTGGGTAGTTTATGTTAAAAAAGCGCAAACATGCAGACTATTAAGACAGTTTTGAGAATTTGCGCCCAGCACCCGAACTATGATGGTACCTATAAGGAACGAAGCCAACATACAATTACGAAACGGAGCAGATGCCTAACACATGGAACTGTGGCATCTGTGTCTTCGTTTCTTTGTTTGTTTGTTCAAATATTTGCATAACATGGCTGTACATCGTGAGAAAACAGTCATTCATGTCGATAAAGCTTACCTTGATGGGTCGTAGCAGCGAGCTGCATGCAGTGCACTTCCCGCCGCTCGACCTGGAAAGTGAATGGTGCAGAGGCCTTGTCGATTTTCAGACAAACTATGCGATACCGAACATCGAGGAAAAAACTGTAAGGTAAAAAGTGTTAATGTGTCCCATGAATTGTCGCAGCCTATAGGTTCTTATAAAACAGACGGTTGCAAGGTACATTCAAGATTCTCTGTTACACGACACAGAATTCGAACTTCATGGGAATCCCAATACCCTAAGAGTTTTATCAGATCAGTGAAAATATCGTCTTAAAAAAACCAGATACTATAGGACCGATGCTCGGATTCAAACCGCACATATACGGAGCTGGATAAATACAAAAGTCGACGCGGCCTGTAAACATCTTATCGATCAATGTGATATGAATACAATGCAATTTAGAGAGTGGCACATATCTCAATAAAAGCCGAGCAATATGCTGCACGAATCTTCGCATATGGTTCCTCTAGGTTTCAACCTTGTCATAGCACCGCAAATCATAATTTATGTTCCGGTCGTCGTGAAGAGAGCCCATGAAGTGATCTAGACAGTCGTCGGCCGACCAGTACGGAGAGTAAGTGAATTTTCGAAACGAAGAAATCACCCTACACCTGCATTTGATAAGATGGGAATATGAATTGTGGCAACCAGAAGCAATAAAATATAGTGTCGCGCAAAACCTACAATCAGAACGCTGCAGGTCTCCAAGGAGTAAACACATGCTAGCGAGATTTTCCTCTGCAGTCTCGGCTTCAAAGTCAAACATCATGGAAGATTACCTAAACATCGAAGGGCCGGTCGTTTCTGAGGTCAGTGTAACCAAGGTAGAAATTCATATGTACCAGCCTTTCTTTATCGGACCACTCACACTACTACGAAAGTTCGGTTTGCAGTTCCACACTAAGATATATGCTCTCTTCCTTACCTGTCTTTCTTGTGAATGATGGGGACTAACGAAAGAAGATGGGTCCAACCCACCATCTACGAAGATAATGAGCAATATAATTCTTTACTCGATCGATCTGATCCTGTATATTCTCTATGGGGTCGAGGTGGACAAGTCGCGAGATATGATCATAACCTCAACGATATAGAATTACCTTTCACACATGCTGAATGAGCTGTTTGCAGAGGTTGGAGAATCGAATATGACTACAGGGTTCCTATTAACCCTGAAAGCAAGTTCGAAGGGTGCATCCCACTCTTCATGCTTTTGGGATATGCCGAACACTAAAAACGAATTTTCCACGATTCGAAGCAGGAACTGGTGCTTCTTCTAGCTAATATTCTGGCAGACGCCCCCTATCGGAAGTGGAACTGAAACATATTTCTATCGGATGGATGCTGCCTCATGTGTAGTTGAGCCCTACAGAACGCATACAAATATTGAAGAAAGTGGAATGATGGCAAAAACATCGATCTGGCTTTCAGGTAGTGGAGTCAAGAGATATACACTGGATTGCCAGAAAGTCAGCAAATAAACTGGTTGGTGAAATACAGCTTTGCTTCTGAGAAACCGATGTACATAGTAGTTGGGCTACAGACTGAAAGACAACACAATGTGAGAGTGAGTCGTTAGCAGTTCAACACATGTCAAATAGAAAGTGTGAAAACATTTTGGAATAGCGAAAGGTAAATGTAAGTTGACATGACCATGAACTTTGAAACTTTGCAGTACCTGCTGGCATATAAGATGTATGCTCAATTCCAAAATGCCTATTATGTACTCTTCCAATCCACGATATTGAGCCTTGATACTTTCCAGTGTTTGACCCTGCTCATGGTATTCAATTTGAGTAAACAGGACGAGCACATAACCTCCAATGTATTCGACTGAAGGATCGAATTCATTACACATGGAAATATTCCTGCCAACAAGTATGCATTTTATCTGATACTTGATGACCAGTTTGTATTTTACAATTTGTAAGATAAGATCATTAAAATACTGCCATGAGTACTAATGTGAATTTATGAAAATAACTCTCAACACACTATAACTGTTTAGTCATCTTCAACCATCGTGAGCTATAAGATGTACTGAAATCTGCTGGTTTCCTGAGACAAAATGGTTTCGTGCCCAAGGAGTTCGCATTGACCAACGATGTTGATGGTATAACACGTACCCGCAACTTACGAACTCCATACCCCTGGAAAATGATGAGCGAGAAAAGCTAGAAAGCGAACACATAGAGCAGCAAGTACTAGCATCGCTTTGAGTGGGACGAAGGCAAGATTCCATAGCATCAGTTCGGAAATGTGCTGCACGATGCAGTACTCGAAGGCCCCGATTTAAGTAGCTGGACCAGAGCAGAATAAATGTCTTTTCGACTTAGTTAAATTTGTATTGGTGATTATCGATGTGCTGATCGAGTATACATGTCCTTCACTTCACAAGGTGATGAAACTTAATGGTGGTTCACATCGTCATATCTTCGACATTTCAGACCCTGACTGGGCCTACGTAATGAAGAACGTGCAGCTGCTGCGCACATGGAGTGTTTCGTACTTGGACCAGGAATCGACTGCCTACGAATCGTCCGAATCTTCCTAATCGACCCGAAATATTCGACCATTTTTCGTATGCATATAAATGCAGGATTCTCTCTCCACCTTCAGTTGGCCTACAGACATCAGATGAAGGTGTATGCAATTCACCCTGCTAATGTTTGTGTGAGTGTCATCGTATATAGCTATTGGGACAACAGCTACCTTAGCATGCACACATAGAGTTGTGATGGTAGTGGCACGCAGTATTGGAGATTGGTGCACTTCCAACTGACGTACGAACCTTGTCAGTTGCTCATACATAGCATGTTGGGAGCATGGAAAGTGTACTGTCTTTCACTTGCGTCCAGCGATACATCTTAACGCCAGCATCGAATGTGCGGTGTCTTTTTCTACATGCACGAATGCGATCGCCATGGATTGCACGGAGGGAAACACGCAGCAACTAGTCGAAACAGTTGAAGCTTCGAGTCAGACGACCAGAAGTCGGGGAAAGTCTTGTAGGTATCATATGGCCATCAGCAGTTCCACAAATAACGACGCTGCACCTTCCAATGAGGGCGCCTCCAACCACGGAAAAGATATGGCGCCTACTCGCCGACATCGCTTTCGTCNGCCTACTCGCCGACATCGCTGTCGTCGCCCGGCACGGTGTACTCACGGATCTGAGTTTACTGGTTCTGCAACCGACAAGCCTGGTGTCGATGAGCCAGATCTTTGTACTACAATCATCGAGCCATTGTTTAGAGAGGGGACCAGTCTATACTGCAATGATAATGTGATGGATGGTGAATCGGCTACAAGTACTATTGCTGCAAGTGTCGAAGGTTTTGTAGAAACCCTGCGATTTGTGCATCCCTTGGTAGAGTGCTGCTGCTTACCAACATAAGTGAATTGCTCAGCCTTTCACAAGACACCCTATAATCATAATTTAATAACTGCAGATTGAAATAATATGTAACTTATCCTCTGTTTGAAGAAGGTTAATAAAAATTTTAGCTTTTTTGCTGATTATGTATATTTTACTATGTGAATAATAAATTATGCTTAAAAATATGTTGTGTTTTATTTATTTTAAAAACCCTCCACTTTGTATTTTTTTTTAAATGTTACATTTCAAAATAAATAAAAATATGTATTTAAACTATTTACATTACCTCGTCACCATTCGGNAAATTATTATCAAATGTTAATAATTGATCGATTAAATAACCAAGAAAAATATTTGTGATAGTAACGGTGGGCAAACCTCTGGAAACATAAGTTTTTTAATATAATTTCCAATAATTAAAAAAAAATGTTTAATACATTTAAGACCATTTTTGGAATTTCTAATAAATCTTTTGGGATTGAAACAATTAGGTTCAAGTTCATTCAAGGTTATGGTCATGGGATGAAGATCAAAGGTCGAGATCCCCGATATGCAAGTTGGCGGTATGGTGACTTTACAACCCGGAGATCTACCGGCGCCTACGCCGGAACCCAGCATCTTATGACCGACTCCCAATTTATATCTTATTGACATATACACTAACTGTCATAAAATTTTATACTCTGTATAATCATTTTATGTTAAACATATATAAATCGTAAAATATGCAATCTTAATTTGATATGCAAATTGTTATATTATCTTGCGATTGTGCATGCACATATTCATGTACGAGTGTGCTGCTAAAGTTATAGCTAGAAGCATGTGTATGATCGGTTGACAAAAATTGGTTTGCAATATGAACGATATTTCCCAGGCATGATTAATGAGCAAGAGAAGTGCGAAAGAGAGTCAACAGACAGCCATATAAGCAACTGACAAATTTTCAGTGAGTCAGTAATACTGATGGAAGAAGAAGGATGGACAGCATGTCAAATTGACTTTTTTTTTTGGATGCTCGGGCTTTATATTTGAATTTTATTGGGGGTAATGAATATGTGAATACAAACATTTGCTGTGGACTGGTTCTGAACAATCCCAGCAGACCACCAAGATGGATAATCATTATACTGTCAGACGTGCATGAAAAGAGCCCACAGATTCTTTGTCCATCATACGACTTGTGGCAGCTTCAATACAGGTCGGTAACTCTACCAGAAGTATTTCCAGGCGCCGAGCTAACGAGAATCTGAGTTCCCTACGAACTTCAGAATTTTCTCTNGTAACTCTACCAGAAGTATTTCCAGGCGCCGAGCTAACGAGAATCTGAGTTCCCTACGAACTTCAGAATTTTCTCTCTTTAAATTCCTTAACATCGTTTATATTGCCTGTAATTGTGAAAGCTAACGATAATGTGCGATGCGACTGGCTGGTAACATATTGTCTTTAATGAAGAATCATACTTTCCATCGGGAATGAATTAACAAAATACTATTGTTTTGAGGATCAAAAGTGAGATCTACAGTCTCTGCTTCACTTTGCACCTGAACTCATCATCTGCTACTGACATGATGGCGTGAGGAGCTATCGTATGTAATTTCTGTTCCTCACTGATAGTGATAACTTACATGGGTCATCGATTTCAAAAGTATATGTTGAAAACATATTGTTGCCACAACAGTNCTCACTGATAGTGATAACTTACATGGGTCATCGATTTCAAAAGTATATGTTGAAAACATATTGTTGCCACAACAGTTACCATCCCGGGCTTAATGACAAGGAGCCTGTTTCCAGGAAAGAAAACTATAGCTTAAATACAACTGTTGTTCCCCAAGTGTGTTTACATCATGTTCCAACAGTCCNCCAGGAAAGAAAACTATAGCTTAAATACAACTGTTGTTCCCCAAGTGTGTTTACATCATGTTCCAACAGTCCTGTGACTCATTCTGCCTACTGTTTTGTCTGTCATCGAGCATTTGTGGTAGAGAACGGGATGCCAGCTTCTTCAAAGTTGAAGCTTTCGAGATCTTACACATATATTGCAAGATCTGCGGCCAAATATTCCCAAAAATAACAAACTGGGGTAGTTTGATTCCATACCTTATTCTATCGAAGCATATAACCAATTAGGAAGTTGTCCGACAAGGGAACTTCTGTGCTGCTTGTTAGTTGGAAGATGAAAATTGCCTTACATCTGTACTATCACATTAAAAAAAGGTCTCCTTTAAATCCAGCATTCTGTTCTTGAAGAGCACACATTCTAATTACATTGGTTAAATAAACCAAATTTACAAGATCTGTATTGTACCACTTAATATATATGCTGTGCTCGCAATGGTTTTTATATTTTGTACTTTGCCTGTTTAAGCATTTATTGTGTACAGAACTTTGTAGAAATGTCTGAATTATTTCTGAATTATAATATACCGCTGGACATAGTAATTGCTTTTCCAAAAAATGTTATGCATTTACAATACGATTGAGACCATATCAGTACCAATTGTGCAGCACAAATGGTTAAAGTGATGTTACCAAAACGTCACTGCAACATGCCATACAAAAGGGATACTTTTGGCCAATGCCAAGTCTTTGAAGGGCCATGCAGTACAGTAGGCTGGAAAGGAAGAAGTCTGTGTATTAAGAGGCAGATAATTTTATCACAGCATCGTGCTTGCGAAGAATACTACAAAACACAGCCATTTGAACAGGGTGGTATGGTCGGACTGCACAGTCTTACAGCTATTCATCTTGGGCATGAAGTCACCACTGTGACACAATTTGTGCAATCTTTTATACATACAGATCCTAAGTCATGCACAGTAGGAACTGGTTCTGCCATACGTACAAAGTATTTAGACGGTCATTCTATCCGCCCACATGCAGTACCAGAATATGGATCCACATCCAGAAAGATCAGCATTGGGCTGAGGAGTAGCGATGCTTTGTGGTATCCAATGAGTCCGACTACAATCTTAATGCAGACGATGGTGGTCGCAGCAGTGTGACACTGCAGTGGGCAACGATCCTGCACATATTTTTTGTGAATGCCATTCGCCCCGGTCACCAGTTGTTATGGTATGGGGTCTCATCTTTTATGACTAAGTTTTGTCTTGAGGTTGTTGAAGGCACCGAGACAGCACCGCGATATATCATTTAGGTTTTGTGGCTAAATTTTCTGCATTTTTGTGTAGCATACCCAACGCTATCATGCAGCAAGGTTTGTTGTCATGCAGTTCGCATTATCCATCAGTCTCTAAAATATGGGGACACATTTGTTGACCTGCCATGTCTCCGGGTTTGTCCCCTATTGAACATACATTTGTTTGCCAAAACATTATCACCATGAATGTATCGTGCGAGTACGATGGAGGTTGGTTTACAATCGTTATAATGAAAAATGTTACATATTTGCCTGTAAAACGGTTAGCTTTTGCAGATGTAACACCAGGGATCATGCACATTACTCCATCATTGGTATATGTGAGACACCAAATACGGCCTTAGTATCAATGTGACCAACGTGATTCACAGAGAAAAAGTTATGTGAACAGACAAAATGTACCGACGGTCTATTTGAAAAGCATTTGCCCTGCTGGATGAATTTGAGAGGGTATGCATTGTCGATCTCCGAGAGGCAGGTTGGACGTTTCACCGCATTGCTAGCGAATTTAACCATTCTAAATACACTGTGAGTCGGTTTTGGATGCAGTGGGAACATATTGGAACACACACCTGTCGAGAAGACTCGGGTCGACCGCGGCAGGTCATTAGCAGATAGGTTCGTTTCATCATGCAACAGGCTGTAAGCACACCTCGCGCGTTGCTGAGCTCCTTCCAGGCACATGCCATAGCATATGGAGATATGCCCATGTCCTCCAGTACAATATCCAGACCGCTAACAAAGCAGGACTTGTCATCGCGACATCCCTTACGATATATGCCACTACCACTTGAACATCGCCAAGGCATGTGTAACCTTCTTCTTGGAACATGCAGCAGGGCAGCTTGCAGATTGGAGATAAGTGGTGTTCAGCGACGAATCACAGTCCTGTCTGGATACAAATAACCACCGAAGTCTAGTCTGGAGATGTCCTCGAAATTACAGTGATCCAAAATTCATTGTAGAGTGGCACAGCGCCCTAACGGGAGGTGCCATGGTATGGGGTGTAATTACCTACGTTTGATTCCCCCACCTCACAGGTGGTGACCGAAGGAACACTGTCGGCATGGCGATACATCCAGGATATTCTGCGACCAGGTTCGCTCTTCTTCCTGGTCTAAATTGAATATCAAATGACAATTTCTGACATATCTTCGTGATGTCAACATGCTCCCCTTGCCAGAAAGGTCCCCAGACCCCACGGCAAACGAGAACATTTGTGACCAGTGTTAAATGGCAACTTGGGCCACCAGAAGTTACGGTGGATTTGGAGTGCCAGTTGTGCCAGGATCTTACTCAGGAAAACATCCGACTTACTGTTTGGCTCTGTGCCTGATGGTATTGCCGCTTGCCTCTATGCTACGAATCATACTAAATGAATCCTGGAAGTTTTTATCCTCTACAATACATCCTTAGCGTGGTGCAATATTTTGATGTTTTCCGTATACAAACTACCATATCCTGTGCCTGTAGCAACTTACATTCCACTGCGATGGCACCTCCAGTGTGTTCATTTTTTTGCAAATGAGTGTAAATGGGATGTGATTTTGCGATGTGTGCACCACCATCAGCAACCTGCCCAAACCATGGATGATCTAAGTGATTCACCATCTCTCTGATAAAATGTCCCGTCGCATCGATGCCTGCATAGCCGCGAGAAGAGACTCTACCACATATTGATGTTGAATGCGTGCTCTGCGGATACTGAACAACTCGGCCTATATGCTTGAACGACTAATCACTACTCATTTGTACTGTCGCCCGTCAGCCCTCGATGGCTTAATAATTTTTCACATATGTAAAAAATGGAGTGGCTATTTCTGTTACCAGCAATGAATGAGAAGTTTTCCCTTTGTGCAGGAATATATACCTAATTAGCCAATAAATATCAGTTTATTGTCCATAGTGGATGTTGGTATTAATCAAACATTACTATAACTACATCAATTGCTTTAAGAGTTGTGGCCTATCACCAGAAAATAATATGTAATACTATGTTATAATGGTAGTGAAAGTAATCACGTTGAGGGATATCAAGGGAATCTGGAGGGTGTGGGGATCTTGTGACATGTTGCCTTGTCAGATCTATTTCAACAAGCACAGAGCTATTTGCAGGGGCGTTGTCATGCAGGAACAGTCATTCTATCTAAGATGTAGAATAGGTAGAAGTGACTGTTGCCACACGACACCGCTTACGAAGTATTGAATCGCGTTTATGGTGAAGAATCTCCACATAGTTCGCAACGTTTCCAATTGCTCCTTGTTGGATGAATTCCAAGTGAACAATGTCCAATGTGTCAAAGTACAGTTTAAGCATCACCTTGCCTATTGACCTGTATTGTTGTGGGTTTGCTTTTCGTACCGATGATGACGATTTTCATGTGACCGATTTAAGCTTCAATTGCGGATTTTACAGAAAACACCATGTTTAGTCCCCTGTTATGATCCAGTTGAGAATTTTATCATCGTCATCAGTAATACTGGTCAGTTTACCGCAAATGGCCAAACGATCGTCACAATTGTATTACATAAAGATGTGAGGCACACCATGATGTGTAACAAGCGACATGTTCATATCATTCAACATAACATTGTGGCACGTTCTATTGATAATTCCTACTGCTTCTGCGATAACGTCGACTGTTTGGTGTGGTTGTCACGCACCGNCATAAAGATGTGAGGCACACCATGATGTGTAACAAGCGACATGTTCATATCATTCAACATAATATTGTGGCACGTTCTATTGATAATTCCTACTGCTTCTGCGATAACGTCGACTGTTTGGTGTGGTTGTCACGCACCGNATTGTGGCACGTTCTATTGATAATTCCTACTGCTTCTGCGATAACGTCGACTGTTTGGTGTGGTTGTCACGCACCGACGTTGCAACTTTCTCGATCATGTTCTTAGTTCGACTCGTTATTGGAGGATTATAAGTGTACTGTTCGGCCAATATGTCTCCTCCCTGTGCGAAGCGTTGGTGCAATTTAAACATTGCACTGCGGTCCATGCCGGCGTCGCCGTATACGTGTTTCATTAAGTAAAACTTTCCATTTGAGATTCTTTCTATCTTTACGTTTGTCTGTTGCTCAAATTGCGACACTCTTGTGCTCNTAAGTAAAACTTTCCATTTGAGATTCTTTCTATCTTTACGTTTGTCTGTTGCTCAAATTGCGACACTCTTGTGCTACGTCACCCTCATTAACCTACCCTTCACAAGTGAGGCCGTCGTTCCTCTTTCACTGTACCGTATTGTCTTGAACTTCACTCATTTTGTACCGCGCACAAGCTATGAATGCTAACCAAGATATCTTATAGTATGCACACAACTGCCTGGGGTGCATCCTATCTGCTATAATCACCACAGCGTCACTATTAAGCCAGTCCACAAATATCGTCAGTAGTCATGGTGCGTGGCTGCCTACACCCTGGATGTCAGTCGAAAAACTTATTGTCTATGGTAGTATATGTGAAAAAATTCTAAATATTTGTAAAATTCTTTAATTTTGTTTGTTAAGTTCTGCAATATCACATGCAAAATAATGACCAGTTACTTGGACATGTTCAAAAAGAATTTTTATATTTCTATATACACAAGACCGTTATAATTTTATTCATTGTGGATATTAGATGTAACACTTATAAGTATATGCTTAAGAACATGCTTACATATCAAACGAAATTTTTAAAACATTTTTAATGGTATTTTTGTTTGGGCGGAGAGTATATAAAATTTAATTTTAAGCATTAAATAACACAATGGTTGTGTGGGCTCTATGCTGTTACGTACATTGTGAAATATTATATATTTATCCAGTGCGTCTTTTAACCGCAGGGTTTCGCCATAAAGAACGGCCTATATTTAGCTTTTTCTCTGTTTATTTATTGAATGTGACAGGTGCAATACCAAACCAGTAATATCGCATTCACAAAGAGTACTATTCTCTAGGTAGCTAGGTACGGTCTGAACAAAATTATGCTCAAACAAGCAGGATCCCGTAAGTAATACGTAGAACCTATCCTAACGATCCATCCTAGAATTTACCAAGTGTGATTTAAGGAAACTATGAAAATCTCAGGTCATTAAAGCATGACTGGGAATAGAATATAATTATCCTTAATGAGATTTATCTGTGTTACTGGGGCCACGATAGTTGAGCAGTTAGACTNGGTGATTTAAGGAAACTATGAAAATCTCAGGTCATTAAAGCACGACTGGGAATAGAATATAATTATCCTTAATGAGATTTATCTGTGTTACTGGGGCCACGATAGTTGAGCAGTTAGACTGCCTGCCTCCTACGAACGCAAACCGGGTTCAATCCCCGGCCGGTTTACTCCGAAATTTTCGCATGTGGAATTCGTGCCGTACAACGTCACTGGTCGGCGTGTTTTCTCTGGGTTCTCTCGTCTCCGCATCTCAAATGTATCTCTATTCACTATACTGTGTCTATGTTACAAAAATTATATAACTTCGCCCCCTCATCGNTCCGCATCTCAAATGTATCTCTATTCACTATACTGTGTCTATGTTACAAAAATTATATAACTTCGCCCCCTCATCGGCTTTTAAGACCTTCAATTACTCACTGTGTTAATAAGTTTGTATTGTTCCGTGATGTACACCGCGAGTAGATTGCTACAAAATTTGTTTGTTACATTGTTTTTTGTGGAATGCAGACACACGAGAACCTTTTGCTAGACCCTAAAAGTCCTGCAATATAGATATTTCTATGCATTGCAAATTACATTCCGAACCGAATGTATATTACAAGTACATTGTGTATGTATTGGTAATAAACTGGCTTATAGCATAAAAAGTATTAAAAATATATGTTTAGAGTACCTCTAACAGTATATGAAGTTACCAAATAAAATATCAACACGTCAATGATTATCTAGTGTATGAGAGACGTATTTTGATGTTAGCTAAATTAGCTCTCAGTATATTAGAGAGGTCATATTAAGCATAAATAATTTCGGAACATTTAATTCTATTTTTATAATTACTTCCTTGTGAACTAAAATCATTCATAGTAATCGTTAGATTGCGTGTACAATCACGTAATGGAAAAACGCTGTCCGCATGAATTCCGTGCGTCCAGCACCTTTCTGTATTTGCACGACATTCGAGGAGGAATTGGAGTGTGGCATCGATTTGCCTCTCATTGCATCATATCCACTTGACAGGTAAGTGCGCATTTTCACTGTAAATTCGAGAAAACCCGTGGTGAGTTTTGAATTGTGTAACTTAACACACTAAGTTAGAATTAAAAAAAAATACTTTATGGAGAAGCGAACTGTCAATGAAATGAAAACTCCATTGAAAATACTAGACTATTCGCAATACTTAGTTTGAACAACGGTTTATAATGTTTAGAAAATATTCGATTTCACTATATATACTTTAATAAAAACCTTATTTATTAATATTAAGTTTGACAAATATTTTAATAGGTTCACTAATAGTACGCATTCCAGGTTATGTACTTATAAATATATCATTATTTATATATTATCTGTAGGAAAGTATAGGACACATTTCTGTAAACCAAAACCAGTGCCTATGTGAGACTACGACCGCCGCTGCTGCTATAAAAGGAGGCAGAGGGCTCTATGTTAATCACTGCTACGCGATACCAGCANTGAGACTACGACCGCCGCTGCTGCTATAAAAGGAGGCAGAGGGCTCTATGTTAATCACTGCTACGCGATACCAGCAGAATGGGTAGAGCAAGGGCGCTCTTTGACCTTGAATGTGGTGTACTCGACTATCGGGGAACTGATAGTGAAGTTAAAAAAGTAAAGCACAACCTCAACAAAACCACGACCGGGTAGGCCTCGTGTGTTTGTCCGAAAGGGACCGTCAACCATAGAAGGCGGTACGGAAACATCGCATGACGACGTGTGATACCATCACCATCAGCAGTGTCACTAATTGTGCAGCTACCTCCATGGCTGTGTGTCAGGAATTACTAGGACCGGGATTCAAAGCTCAAGCAACTGCCAGTTAACCGCACATTTCGCCTGTAAATGCGAATCTCCTTGTTTGATAGTGTAAGGAGCGCCACCAAATATGGAAGACTGGAAATGCNACATTTCGCCTGTAAATGCGAATCTCCTTGTTTGATAGTGTAAGGAGCGCCACCAAATATGGAAGACTGGAAATGCGTGATTCGGAGTGTTGAATCACGCTACGCCAGGTGGCAGTCCGATGTCAGGTGAACGCAACATTCCGGGATGTATCTTTTCGAAGGTGAAATTCGACAGAGGTAGGGTAACAGTGTTTTATTTTTATGTAAATCACTTCGCCCCCTAGTAAAATTAAAGGGCATGTTGAAGTCGGAAAGCTATAACGTAATTTTGCCCGGCTACGTGTTAACTACGGTACAAGAGCAGTTCGGAATTTATAACTGTGTGTTTCATAATTAATATGCTCCCTGACATAATTAATGACCGCTTCATAAATGGTTCGTTCACAATATGGTTCCAGATGTGAACTAACCAACCCAGTGCCCCAACCTATATCCTATAAAAGACCACTGGGATGAACTGAATACGTGCCACATCCCAAAGACCCATATTTATAACTACTTTTTCTGTAGGAAGAATGGTCGGCCTTTCTCTTGGAGACGTTTCAACCTCTGGTTGACAGTCTACCCCGTAGGACTAGAGTTGCAATAAATGCTAAGGTTTGACACACTCGCTATTAATGTTCGCTTCTGGGCAGTTTATCCGAAGGACACTTATTGGGCAGTTTCGCGTAACTTTCCCGATACTTTTGATCAGACAGATTATTTATATGTAGGCCAACGACGTATGTTAATGTGCCTTAACAAAAAATGTAAGGCACTAGACCAATAAAAGTTACAGAAATAATACCGGGTTCATTTGTACAAATTCTCAGCATTGTGGTCGCAGTTCCGCTGGGATTTTAGCACAGGGATATGAGCGTAAGAACGTGCGTTCGCTGAACACCACTGCACAGCTGAATGATGCGGGCAGGTATTCGAACAGTGAAGTGTGCGCAATAACCTCTATGACCTAGTACAACCTGTATCTTCAAAATTTACTGTACTTAACGAGCATTAGGACATTCCATTATTCAGCTCTATAACGAATTTAATATTTTAGAGGATATATGTAAAAGGTAATGCATGACAGTGCAATATATATTCGACTACGTTCTTTGTAACGATAAATAATACTAACTTAAATAAAATTTAATCAATACCATTACTACCTCATAAATTATAAACTCATACGCTTACTTCCCACAGTTATTGCGACCATTCGATAAAAACTTTGCAAAACCGAACTATGTTTTTTTTTAAATTTAAACTCACGATAATTATTTTTTACTTTACTAACTTTTACAATCTTCATGAACATGCACTGGTTGCTATAAAAAGTCATACATCACCTAAACCATTAACAAGTGTCATAAGTTGGAACCCAGCTTCATCACGGAAAATGCTGTGTCTGATTAAGTTCGGTTGTGATTGGCTGTTTAAAACTGCCATGACGAGGTGCCAACACGATTAAAACCCAGGTAACATGGAAAGACGTAGGACAAAGCTGTGCGCAGTACAATTAGTGTGCATGAGAAATAAATGTTATATGTAGCTATCATGACTCGGCGACACATTCTACACGTGTAGAACAGCTCAAAGTATTTTAAACAGGACGAATCGTTGGACTAAGGGAGGCAGGACGGTGTTCTGCTTAAGTGCCTATCACAACTTTGCAATTGCGTAAGGAGCATTGGAACATACGGGATCTCATAAGCACGGGAAAGTGCTGTGGGTGACCCAGAAAGATCAAAGAAGAGAGGAAATTTACATTATCTGACAACCACGAACTCAATAAAAAGTGTATGTTATCATCACACTGAGACATACAGCAGTATTACTGCTGACACCTGTTTCCACCCGCAATATTACTAAGAGATTTGCTGAGGACTTGCATTGTCGACTTCCCTTAAACCTATTCAATTAACAACCCGACGAAAGTGAATTCTATTGGAGCTTTCTTTGTCTATATGGAATGTGATGTACAGTTTATAATTAGTGATCCATCATCTTTAATGACGTACCCTGGTCTTCGTGGACAGATGACAGCTGCACTTGTGTAAGAGGGTGATGTGGTGTTTATTGGACAGCATACAATTCAAAATTTCTTTACTGAGCGTCGCACCGCCAGGCTAATGTCATCGTGTGATAGAGATAAATCTCCTAAGATTCTCGTTCTTCTTTACCATATAGTTATTATATTAATACTAATGGAATAGCAGCACGTTCAGGTGATTTTGTACCCTCACGTGCATCCCTTTATGACACGGTTACAATGAGCAATTTTTCAAAAATGTAACGCTGCCTCATATGCAGCATGGATTTCCCTGGCCAGTCCCCCTTCTATTAACACCTTTCCTCGCCCATTCCTCTTAACCACACTTGTCACCTAAATAATATGTTTGGAAATAGCTGGCATTGCTTCTTTGGCAATGAATCGATATACAGCATCTAAAGTGGCAGTTACACCTATATTACCGGATTATCTTAAATTGGACGGCATTAGCGATCTCAATGTTTTCATGTTGTTCCCTACTGTATAATTTGTCCACGTTAGTGGTTATGCATCAAAGTATAAAGCTAATTTTAATTTTTACATCATAGCCCGTATAAACTGTCCATTTGTCTTGATGATATAATCAGTTATTTTTTACGACATAACCATTTTTTGTGCCAAGTTCCTTCCCACTCCGACGTCTCCTCCAGGTTGCGGCATTTTTATGGCAACTAGAGTATCTGCACAATATATTTATTGTTGTATAAAATGTATATTTCAACACTGTATTTATTTATAACGAGAAGAATGGATGCGCGGAAACAACTAACATAGTACACATTGATTTGAGAGTTTACAATTAAATTACACGGATATTATTTTGGTTTTGACTACAGTTATAAATATATGTGATTAAATTATTAGTTTTACTACTATGTGGAATGTTTAAAATTATGATGAAATGATTCTCTTTTATTTATTTCTGTACGAGTGTATATTTTCGCAATAATTATATATATTATTTAATTTTTTTGTTTTAGGAGAAAGCGGATTTTGTGTGATGAGTTACGTCTAGTTAACAGAAACATTCATTACGGAAATTGACGTAAATTACCAGGTAATGGTATGCTGTTTGTGAAGTTTAATTATATAAATTAATAATTGCAATACTTTCATCGTCTTTGAGTACTACAAAATAATAACTGGACATTATGATTTTCATGTAAGAAAATACTAATTACTTATAAAATACCAAACTACAAAAGCAAATTGTTTATATATTCAATGCGCTGTGAGATATCAAAACAACTCATAGTGAATAACTTATAAACCGAAAACAGGCCCTAAATATTAGAAATAACTAAATAAACAGAAATTAAATTACACTATACAACAGGAAATTATACATAAAATATTGTAGTGAAATAAAGTTCAGAATATATTTGTACATAAACCATGTATATTTTAATCACAGTTAATTAATATTCTTTTGAAAATCTTAATTAGTTTTAATTTTACCATATTACATGTATTTTATACAGATATGCATATAAACACTTATGGTACAAGTGGCGCAGTCAGATTTTTACATAAATTACAACAAAAATTTATCTGCATTGAGTATGAAAAGTAGAAACCACTTGCTTTTTACCAAATATTCAACTCTCACTACAGCAAGCAGGTTTCGATTAACGATGAAGCCAATCCCACATATCGCGTGTGAGAAACGCGATTGACGTAAAGAGTTAGTTACCGAACCAGAATACCGTAAATTTGTATTCTATAGATTAATGTACATATCAAAATATGTAAATTCAGATTTTTTTATTGTGTTACAAAGACGAGTATCATTAAAAATTTACCTAAATTAAATATGATTAAAGGACTTTTGTTTAGATTTTAACACAAAATTCCTAACTTTTAAGAAAGATACAATATTTTCTGATATACTAACTTTTTTCAAGGCTATTTTTGAATAATTGTTAAACTGGATGATAGAAAATTTATTAAAAGGCGCCTCAATTTGTAAAACAAGATTGAAGTACGTTCTTGTTGNTTGTTAAACTGGATGATAGAAAATTTATTAAAAGGCGCCTCAATTTGTAAAACAAGATTGAAGTACGTTCTTGTTGTATGATTTAGAACATAAATTATTGATCATTGTTCAATTAATAATCAATTTCTTTCTTGTTCTTTGTTTAGCAATGATGTAACCTATTAATTTTTTATCTACAGGAAAGAAATTGTAATTATAACTTCTTTGAAGTAAATCTTATATTTCTTAAAACAACTATGTTGTGTGAAATAATTAGTAGATACTCAGTAGTCAAGAAGTTCAAAGACTTTCAATAAATTGGTTTAATTATACTGAAACCGGTTTTATTTAACTCAAAATACTGGAAAAATTGCCTTGTGCTGAGTATATAATCTTTTGTATATGCCAAAATATTTTTTTTATATTTTTCATTTTAGTACACTAAAACAAGCACCAAAGTAATAACGATGTTACTTGAACATTACATTTTTTAAAATGAAATACACAAAGTTGTTAGAGAAACGTTTACTTACACATAAAAACTTTGTGGGCACGATTTTCTCTCGCGAGATAGCATTCACCCAGCAATATTTTCTTGCATCATTTTAAGGAAACCTGATGATTTATACTTTTTAACCAGTCAGAGTAATTTTCAAGACACCGAGGAACACGTCAGCTAAACACCGTGGTGTATTATTACACAGACGCCATAGTTTACATTAAAATACGACCCATCACATTCTTAAACCATCCATGTTGCCAACCTTGTTCACGCCTTGGCTATGACGTCATTAACTTGAGTAGTAGAGGTTGTAAGGCCTTGAAGTCCCAGTGTTCACGGCCTGGTCATGTTGTGTAGCAGGACAGTCTGGCTCCAGGCCGTGAAACGACCTTGGTGTGTATGGCCCGACCTTAAATCATACGTGTCTATCTTCGGCCATTGTATGACAGCATTGTAAAGGATTTAAACAATTTTCTTGGCTATTTGGAAATTTTATGATATCTATAAATAGTGCTTTGTGCCTAGCCAAAATGTGACACGTTTTCCCCACATTTTATTGGACAAGTCTCAACTCTGCGTTTTCTGAACGTCTCTGTCAAGGACATATATTATTATTTTTGACATCGTAGTTTTACGGCTTAATTCAATAAAAATTTAATTATATGATGCAGGTAACATATTTTTTTTTGTGAAGAACATACTCTATATTTCAGTAGATATATGAGAAAATTCATAATTTTCAAGTACCATAAATTATTTTGTTATAAACCCTAATTTATTTTATTATAATGCTTTAATATTTTGATATATGTTAACAGTAATAATGTTTAATTTATTATAAAGACAATATGTAAAAAAATATATTTTTAAATTGTTTTTGCTTTGAAAGTTTATAGTTGATTAATTTCAGCATTGTATTAATATTATATCTTTTTCAGGTAATTAACTGATATAGGCCGTAAGTAAAATGGTTGGAACGCTGGCGAAGAGGACCAAAATACTTCTGATTTTGGTGCATATCATACAAACNAGGCCGTAAGTAAAATGGTTGGAACGCTGGCGAAGAGGACCAAAATACTTCTGATTTTGGTGCATATCATACAAACAGATGCACAAAATAAAATATTAAGTCTGGAACGGAATGTACAGTCAGACAACTCAGTTATTGTCTCAGCAGTTGTAACAACATTAAGTTATCTACATGAAAGTAACTTCAAGTACATTTTGGTTAGAAAAAACACTACATCCACAACTCTTACTGACAAGATAATACAAACCACGCAGACACAATCATTGATCCCCACTTACACCATTGCCAACTTTATAACCGGCAAGAAAACTCTATTTGAAGGAATAAGAAAGCATGGTAAAACAGCTTTTGTAATCATCGGAGAAAATGACGATGTTGAATATTTTGTCGGTTTAGGGAAAGAAATTTCAGGGTCGAATTTCCAGAACAGCAGGACTTACGTCATACTCATAATAACAACTCACGTGCAAGGCTCCACCAGAAATATTCAAGAGATTTTGAGAATGTATTGGACCAAAATGGAGATCATTCACATCCTTTTAATTTTCACCATGAGGGATGTTATAATTTCTCCACATTCAGTCACTGAAGGAGTTCATATACTAAGATTCAACCCATTTAAGCATGGCGGTACATTCACACAATATTCTTTAAATAATGAAAACTTATNGTTCATATACTAAGATTCAACCCATTTAAGCATGGCGGTACATTCACACAATATTCTTTAAATAATGAAAACTTATACAGGGCTATATTTAAAGAAACAATGTATGACCCAAGAGGATTTCCCGTAACAGCATATATTCCCAATTTTCCGCCTTATATTAACAAAAAAGTATCAAGTGAAGGGAACACCACATATGAAGGTGTATTTTATGATGCATTTCAAATAATAACGAGGTATCATTTTACACTGATGACAAGCCTCGAGTCAAAATCCATAGACTTGACAAAGTGGTCAATTCCTGAATCGTATGGAAAGCAATATGATGTGAATGTTTTCCCAGGCATACTGTTTACGCCAGAGCAGCTGAAGAGTTCTTCGTACCCCTTCTTGGTGACTTCGATAGTATGTGTGGTACCTGCAGCAGAGAAACTTCCACGCTGGATGAACANTCTTCGTACCCCTTCTTGGTGACTTCGATAGTATGTGTGGTACCTGCAGCAGAGAAACTTCCACGCTGGATGAACATCATTCTTCCTTTCTCTCCAGCCACTTGGGCAGCGTATTTGTCCTTCGTTTTATTATTCATTGTCGTTTGCCAACTTACACAACTTNTTTCTCTCCAGCCACTTGGGCAGCGTATTTGTCCTTCGTTTTATTATTCATTGTCGTTTGCCAACTTACACAACTTATCTTCGATCCAGCTTACATTCCTCAACTAGATATTCTCGAGATATTTCGCACNGCTTACATTCCTCAACTAGATATTCTCGAGATATTTCACACATTGTTTGTGGGTTCAATATTTTACACTCCTAGAACAAGTTCAATGCGCCTCTTTTTAACTTCCTTAATTATTTTTAACATTATATTCAACAATGCATATACTGGCTCGTTTCACAGCTACATGATGGTTCCTCAGTATCATGATCAAATTAATACTATCGATGACTTTTTTGCGAGTCGCATGAAACTGGTTTTTGCTATGCGTCATAGCAGTGACGTAGATCACAATACTGAAGTGCTACTTGATTCGATGGATGAGTCCTTACTAGCGAGACTTCAGAATTTGTTTCTGGTAACTGAAACAGTAGATGATGCTGTAGAAATGGTCAAAACACACAAAAATGTGAGCACTATTGTAGAGTTAAATAATGCAGAGTACTACAAAACGAGAAAAGAAAACATTGACGATAACCGTCCGCTTCTTCATATTATGGAAGAAAAAATATTGAGCATTTTGATAGTCATCCCAACACGACTCAACTTTCCTTTCTTAGAGTATATCAGTTCAATGACCTCACGAGTTTTAGAAATTGGTTTAGTTGATAAGTTCCTTGGGGAATTACGGTTTAATATAGAAAATCAAAGGAAGAGATTGATCGTAGATGACGGTGCCATACCGCTTGAATGGAAACATTTGGAGTATTATTTCTGTATTCTGCTCGGGGGCTTAGTTGTTAGCATATTCGGGTTTCTATTCGAAATGACTTATTTCTTTGGTAGTAGATCAGTTAAACAGAACAGGTCACAAGAATAAATATCTTGGTCTTAGTTATATTTTTTAATTAAACATTTTATAGTCACCCTGAATCCTTAAGTATAAATAACAAAAATATAATCTATTGTCATTTCTGTTATCAGTAGAACAATCATAATTATTAGTAAAAATATTTGATCTGTATTTTTATTTGATCAAAATATATTTGGTGTAAAATTATATAGATTTTATTCATGAAGTCTTATAACAAATTCTTAGATTTTTTTCCAAAACAAAATTATGGAGTACAAACACCTTTACAGATTAAATTTTCATTTTCACTAGTAAACAATTTTAAATATATTTATTCATTGGTATCAGAAACGTTTTTTTTTTTTTTCCTATTTTGATAATGTTTGCTAATATGAAGTTTACTCTATTTACCACAACAGTAAAAAATAAAGTATACATTGTGTAATATACTGTCTTAAAAACAAATATTGTCAAGACATGCCCTGTTACCTGCAACAAGATCACTTTCGGTAAAGGTAGATGACGTAGTTCACAGAATAAAATGGCTGCGTGTGTTGCTATGATCACACTTCTCTTCGTGGGCTTTGTCTTTGGACCAAACTACACCACTATGCAGAGGACTGAAGGGTTTCCGTATTTTTCATCATTTCTCGGAGTCACTAGACAGGTATTCAGTTGAATGCAGACAATATTAGTGGTGTAGAGTTCTAACCGCAGACATCAGTCGTCTTCTTGCTTCTTAATGCCCGAATAGTAAATAAACTTTATCTTGAAATGCTCTGATGAACTCAACGTCAACGGCTAGGCTCTTTTGATGTTTTGAGTTGCTGTCCCGACCAACACATTTACCTTTCTAGCCGACACCAAACGCATGATAATGTGTTTATGATGTTCATAAAAGCGCCTTGTAGAATTTTACCCTTGAGTAGCAAAGGTTATTCTCACTTCTATGACATATCACCATTAAACTTCCATTTTGAAGCATTAAAACTGCTCTTACCTTCCTTATTCCGAATTTGGTATGAATGGGCTTCGGTCTCTGATAAGTTTTGCCGCAACTGTTTCCTTTCATAATGTGAAGAGATATTAGCAAGAGAGTCTATGTGCTTTTTCTCGCTTTTAATAACGACAAAAGGAGCCAGGTTGTCTTCAAAGAAGGTGTATAAATTATTGTGACACTTGAGATTGTTCATTAGTGGAAAAGATGGAAAGAATCGTTACGAAAACATTTTCTTGACGTTAGTCTTTTTTAGCACCATCCAGACACTACATGTTCTTACAATTCAACGGACATTAAAATAATTAAAATCATGATCATGGATGTTGCGTTTTATAAGAAGTGAGGCCTACTTGGCGTACAGTAACATAATCAGTGATAAACAGTCTAAAATGACGTCATTTGTCGCTCTCACCTCGTATAGATGTAGTCACAACATGTTGAACCATGGTAACATTTTTTTCCATACAAGACTTATCAGACTGTAATACAGTATCATGTAGTATAAAGAAAGGGCCTATTATTGGCTTGTGTCTTTTGAAAAGGATTTGTTCCATCAGCTTATACAGATGAACAAGAAGATGGTTGCGTCGGAAGTTCTTTACAATATCGGGTTATTCCTTGGTTTCAGGAGGGCGATGACGTTAGTTTTCTGAAATTTAAGGTGTCTGAGCCTGAGATCATGCAGTCTATGAAACCATTAACTAGGCATATTTTACATAAAAGAAATAAAATATTTAATGGATACCACGCAAATATCTCAATTTCCACTGTTTTTTCTTGTTTCCATTGCCAGAGGAGTACTCTCAAACTCCACAACTATAGCCAATGTTTTATGATTGTTGCTTTCTGCTTCGGTGTTATATCTAATTTTTTATCTAATTTTTCGGGGAAGTAGTTGACAAGCTCTTAGGTTTACAGAAAGGACTGAAAGAACACATCTTGGTTGTTATTTATGCTTTTTGTTCAGATCCGTGTTCCCTGTTCTTCTGATACTCAGACTGCAGAGCTCATCCATATCTCTCACAGACACCTTTCGCTCATTACAAGATTTTGCGATTTATTCTTTCTTAGAGCCATTTTCAAAGGTTTTGAGAAGTTTTTGTCAATTATGATACATTGTTTGGAGAGAAACCAAGTGAAAACTCTGTATGTATTTTGGAAGTAGATTTTATTGATGCATACTTGAGGTGGCCAACAACAACTTGTGAACAGTATGCGGCAGTATTCACCGCAACTCCGTAGAAGGAAAAAACATACACAATCAAATCACCTTTTTCTGATTACCTGCTAGTATCCAGAGTAACCGTCATTTGCAGCAGAGACAGCAGCTAGAGGAGTTGGCAGTGACTCCCTCAGGTGTTGATAGGTCTCCGAGTGTGTCTGGAGTCATGCTGTCTGCAGTGCGTTCCAGAACTGTTGAAGGGTGCGTGGTGGAGGAGACTGGTGGCTAACACAAAGATCGAGGTGGTCCCACATATGT
>NQII01002735.1:9744-97266 GCA_002778355.1 Clitarchus hookeri
GGGGGGGGGGGCGGCACGGAACACAGTGAAAATGTGAAGGTCTTATTATTGTTTTGATTGTCCCATGTTTTGGTAAATAAAGTACTTGTTTAGTTAGTAGAGATAGAATTTTTTCAATACACAAATTTACACTTTCACTGGAGCTGTGATGGTCGGTCAGCTGCTTTACCAGATTTGAACTTATACTTCAATGTTGGTGGTTCTTTTAATATTCTTGTTCCATAAAGAACTGTCTTAATGTACAAAAGGAGTGCAGATACTTGATAAAACAGTCTGTTTTCAGTGTTAGTATTATTATTTTTAAATAAAGACAAGTATTGCACATGAAACATTCATGTATCAAATGTATTAGAATTATATCATACAAGTTCTAATACCTGCAGATATGCCAGCTGGTTGAGCCAAATTTAGTACTCACCCCACTTCTGTTTCATCTACTACAAACCCCACATGTTGGCCAAATTAGCAACCTCTGAAGTAAATGACTTGTACTTTAGAAATGGTTTAAAAAATATTCAGACTTCCTTTTAAAAGCTGGCAATGATGATAAATTACTATACATAAAAATAATAATAAAAAATTTATTCACAAAAGTTAAATAATTAACAACACTAATATTAAATAAATGTAAAAACAATACGTCACATCATGAGCGGGAACATTTTTGAATATTCATAATTGATTTCCAGTTTTTGCAATTTTAAGGGTACAACAATTGACAAATGAAAGTTAAAATAATAAAAATTACAATTTACAGTTTTCAGTAATATTATCTCCAGCTTTCTTATAGGTTTCCAAGAAGCACATTCCTTTGCTGGCATTTCATGCACTCATTTAACAACATTCACCATCAGCATACAAAAATACTGTCTTGCATACAAAATGTCCAGGTAATCATTTACAACCAACTACAAATTCATAGATAATACAGATATACTGTAAGAGTTGCCAAACATGTTTAGTGATGAGGCTTTCATAAATTTTTTTCTCTTGTAATGTTAATGGAACATGATAGACCATTGTTAGACCATCAGTAACTTAGCCTTTGAATGAGGCTGCAGTTAAATTAAGATACCAATTTTGATTACAACAAAAATAATTAATTTATATGTGTACACTTTTTTTTTGTTTGTACCATGTAGTTCCAACTAGCTGCATTCATAATGAAAATATATTACATTCTCCAAGTGGTAACTTTCATGCCAGTGTACATGACTATCCTCAATAAATAACTCTGATGCATGTTGTCAGAATGTAGGAATAACACCAACACCAACTCCTCCTTCGTGGGCACACATGGGTGACACAAATGACCAGGAGTCAGAGTTTGGGTCATACACCTCCACGGTGGACAGGTTTGATACTCCGTCATAGCCACCAATTGCCCACAGCTTGCCCATGTTGGCAACTAATGCCACACGACTTCTCATTACATTCAGTGGTGATACATACTGCCACCTGCACACAAATTAACAACAATAATTACAAGTACAACCAGCACACCATGTAGGAGTCATATTTAAAAGTAACTTTATGCGCATAATACATACTTTACATAATTACACTTTGTTTATATTCAAAAACGTACTTTTTATTGGCCAGACCCAGATACTAAATAATGGAAAATGTTAATAATACAGTAAAAACCTGTACAGTCCTTCAATGGATATCTAAGTAAGAGAAACTTTTAATCAGGGGGAACTTATAAAGGAAATGAGGAACAGTGGTTGTCTTGGCTTTTGGGCTAGAGCAACGTCTTGGTTTCTCGAACAGATGTTCTCCCATAACTTGCAGCATGCATCTTCAGGAGTCTCGAATAGGACTGAAAACCAGGAGCTGGGGGAGGCTCTTACATAGGTAGCCAGTGAGAGAATAGGAGGCTCCCCACTGGCTCCTGTAGTAGCCAATAACGATCTGACTCACTCTGGCTTGTAGTTTAGCAGACCTTTCCTCTGATTTTCTACAAAGTTGTTTTTAAGTTTTACTTTACTTGTAGCCATCAATTCTGTTGAAATTGCTAGGATGTTTCATTATTTCTATTGCTTCTCATACTGTTCTTATCTTGTAATTACTGCTGTGTGCTATGGTTTCAAATTGAATTCTACTCCATGTCTTGTAGGTAATGAATGCTCAGCTATTGCAGCGGTTGTCTTGTTTGTAGTCATGTATGTGCTCCTTGATCCTTGTAACTATTCTTCTGACTGCCTGTCTGTCTTACATACACTAAGCTGCAAGAACATGGTATTTAGTAGACACCTGCTTGTTGTTCAGCTGGAGTTTTGACCTTCACAGAAGATCGGATGGATTGTTTCTTGTTTTCGTGAAGGCTTTTCTATTGTGTGAATTTAGTGTTTCTTTAAAACTCTGCTTATGCAGTTTGATAAAACCAATAGAAGAACAGCAATATTATTCAGTTTTTTTCTCTCAGTTGTAGATGGTTTATTAATGGCTCACTGAATGTCTTTCTTCCCATATCCAATGGCTTGTAAAGCTGTGGAGAGATGATTCAGTTCTTCACTAAGTTTGGATTTTTTTTACTGATTTTGCTTGCTCAGGGATGATATGACTGTTCTTTTTTGAGTAGGTGGATGATGTGAACTAGCATTAAGATATCTGTCTCTATGGGTTGGTTTCCAGTAGACACTGTGACCTAACATGCCATCTGAGTTCTTGATTACGAGGACATCCAAGTAAGGTAGTGAGTGGAGTGAAGAGAATTGGGCAGCTCTTAAAAGTGAGGTCTTGAGAGCCAATGAGGGTGATTGAGGTGAGTGTGGAGTGGTGCCGGAATGAAAGGGTGGGGGAAACAGGAGTTCCCGAGAAAACCCGCCGACCAGCGGCATCGTCCGGCATGATTTCCTCATGCAAAAATCTGGTGACCCGGCCAGGAATTGAAACAGGTTCGCCTTGGTGGGAGGCGAACATACCATGAAAGGTAGTTTCCTTTCTTTTTATGATTCCATCGTGAAGTTAATGTTGGCATCTGTTGTTCAGGTGTTCCAGAAAGAGCTTTACGTTTTCTTCCCCATCGCCCCAATTTACGAATGTGTCGTCCATGTACCTAAGCCAGTGCTTAGGCTTGTGTTGACTGGAAGTGATAAGAGTTTTCTTCGAAGTTTGCCAAGAAGATGTTGGTTAGCAGAGGTAACAGAGGTGAGCCAATTGTGTACCATCAGTCTGGAGGTAATGTCATTCTTGTGAGAAAAAAAAAAAAAGAGGTTGCACAGTGTTCTACCTGCTTAACCATTTGCTGGCCTGTTGAGTCTTGATAAAGGTGATATTGGAGAATTTGCAAAGTCTCTGAAACAGGAACTTTGGTGAACAGTGAGACCATATTGAAACTGACCAGTATGTCTTCTTTCTAGTGTCGACGTAATTGGAGACGGCAGTTTGCAAGATATCTAGTTAGTGGATGTGATGGTGTACCAATGGTACTGTTGATCAGTCGGAGAGGGGTATCGACTTTGTGAATCTTGGGTAGACCATAGAATGATGGCCTTCTGAGTCCTTGACTAACAGCTGCTTCTTCGTTTCTAACGGGAGTAAAGACTCAGCAATAAATTTCTTAGTCTTTAATTCAATTTGTCGAATGGTGTTGCGTTTAATGGCTTGGTATGCTAGGTCATCTCATTTAGTAGATTGGTGATTTTTGATTCGTAATCTTCAGTATCCGCAATTAGTGTGGCATTGCAATTATCAGTTTTAAGTATGCAGATATCCATGAGCAAATCTTTAAGTGCCTTTTTTCACCACTGGCGATGTTAGAACACAGTATTTACTGGAAATCAAACCTTACAGATAGATATCTATATGCTAGTTCATATCAACTACCTGCTCAAAAAAGAGCAGTCATATTAATCTTGATCAACTGAGCAAGCAAAATCAGTGAAACATCCAAACTTAATGAAGAACTGAATCATCTCTCCACAGCTTTACAAGCCATTGGATACAGGAAGAAAGACATTCAGCAAGCCATTAACAAACCATCTGCGAGAGAGAAAAAAAAAAACTGAAGAATATTGCTGTTCTTCCATTGATTCAAGGAGTATCAAACTGCATAAGCAGAATTTTAAAGAAACACCAAATCCACACAATACAAAAAGTCTTCACGAAAACTAGAAACCATCAGATCTTCTGTGAAGGTCAAAACTCCAGCTGAACAACAAGCAGGTGTCTACAAAGTACCATGTTCTTGCAGCGTAGTGTATATAAGACAGACAGGCAGAAGAATACAGTAAAACCAGTTTATAACATTTTCCTGCATATAACGCCATTATTTTATGGTCCCGCCATGTTTACATTTAACACAGTGCTTTTATTTCCTGCTTCCCTAACGATTGTAGCATTTTTCATTTCCCGCTTTTAATGTAGAATTAGTTAAATTCGGCCATGATTCCAATGCAGGTTTTCTTTGAACATAACATTTTTAACACATATTGAAGTAATAACCTAAAGAGAGAGTACGAAACAATTGTTTACATTTGGAACTGTCATAGATGTATGCAGTTTTGAAGAGCATATGTGTACTCGAAGTAAGCTACCAACTGTGAAAATACAATATGTATGGTCAAATCATCCACTCTGTGCACTTAGTGCACTAGCATCGCCCAAGAGTTAATAAGCAAACATGATAGACACCGTCTTGAGAGCACGCAGTCAGTAACAATCAAATTGTCTGTTTACGATGGAAAACGTGCATGACAAACATGTACGTATTGAAATGAAAGTAGATATTCCTTAAGGAACGTTTCATGGTCATCGTGTACGTAAACAGCGCTGATGTACACGTTTGTTATGCACACGGTTTTCATCTTTAAATGAGCTTTAACAGATATGTATAGAACGGATGTTAGTACTTTAGTTATTCAATTTATAATATACGTGTAGTATATTTTAACGGTTAAATTTATTATAGACGTGACGTGGATTTTAGCTATTCAATTTATAATAGATGTGTTGTGTATGAAAACGCATTGTCACCCAACAATATTTTTAATTTATGTCATGTGCATGACGACTGGCACCGTCCAAACTTTGTTTTCCATATCTACGACTGTTTTTTATAATTTTCTGTTAATGTTAAATTTTTTTTGATAGAGTAGCAAATAAACTGGAATTTAGTTGAGTTATTTTTGCATTAAAGCATAGTGAAATTATTCCAGAGGATGTTAGATAGCAGGAAAAAAGCAATTATTTCTATTCTATTCACAGAAAATGTAAGAGGGTAAGTGTTTATATGTATTTTATGTTCACCTTAGATAACAAAACAAACTTCTGCAGAGATAAAAATTATAATTTCTCATTTCTTGTTATTAAAGTTTTCCTGCTTATAACATTTTTTCCGTCAAGTCCCCTGAAAAACGTTATAACAGAGTTTTAATGTAGTTACAAGGATCAAGGAACACCTAGGTAACTACAAACAGCACAACCACAGATTTGCAATAGCTGAGCATTCATCACCTACATGACATGTAGTAGAATTCAATTTGAAACCATAGCACACACCAGTAATTACAAGATAAGAACAGCATGAGAAGCAATAGAAACTACGAAACACCCAGGCAATTTCAACAGAGATAATGGCTACACGTTAAGTAAAACTCAAAACCACTTTTTAGAAAATTAGAGGAAAGGTCTGCCAAACTACAAGCCAGAGAAAGTCAAATCATGATTGGCCACCACTCTAGCCAATCAGCAGAAGATTACAGTGATTGGCTATCACAGGAGCCAATGGGGAGCCACCTATTCTCTCACTGGCTACATGAACAGCCAATCACAAGCAAGGTGCCCTTAAGGCCAGTCACATAAGAGCCTTCTCCAGGTTTTCAGTCCTGTCCGAGATCCCTGAAGATGCCTGCTGCAAGGTACGGTGAAACATCTGTTCGAGAAATCAAGATGCAACTCCAGCCTAAAAGCCAAGATAACCAGTTTGACATGACTGTGTAAGTCTACAATCTTCAAAATAAATAATAGTTCACCAAATTCAAAACATTTTCTTATGTACTAATGTATAATTCCATAAGCAACTAATAATCAAGGCTTACATTGTTTTAGTATGTAATATTAATATTTGACAAATTTTTTTTATTACAACAAAATTAATGTACCCAATACTGTCTGAATAAAACAATCTGTGTGCATAAATCATGCTGCCGCCACCACCGCCACCGGCACTCGAACCAGAGCTATGTTAAGGAACTTATTAAGGTAAGTGAATGTTTCTCACCCTATAATATGGCCAAAAACTAGTGAACTTTGATGACATTTCTGAAATTTCATCAAAGTTTGTTCCTGCAGCAACACAAGTGTATAATTATGCCATTGATAATTAAAAATGCAATTGCACCAGGCCATTAACACCTCCTCAGTGTGAATGTAAATTAACACTCTAAGCATTTTTAGACTTGCAAAAAATAACAATTTTTGCCTTGGTAATTTATTATATTTAAAAAAAAAAGAGATGAACAACAAAAATACATAGGTTGCAACGAGTTTAAAAACCAGCATTTTTTTCTCTCTGCGTAATTAAACCAAGAACCAAAACATAGTGGATATTACAAATTAATGTTTACACTTTTTGAATGGGAATAACAGAGAAACTATTAAAGACAATCTGATGGGACTCCTTGTATTTGATGCTATAAGAACAATGTTGAGTGTGTGCAAATGTTAATAACATTTCCAAATGTCCAGTATCAGCAGCAGGACATTGTCTGCAACGCTGTAGAGGGAAAGGATTCACAGGTGGTCACAAATGCATCTCTCATGGCATTCAGTGTCCATGGCTTTGTGGTATACACAAGAGTTTTTCAGAGTTCCCCAAAATTAAAAATTTAAAGGTGTTAAATCTGCAGATCTGTGTGAATACTCAACACTTCTTCATTGACGTATCCACCTTCCATCAAATATTTCATCTAGAAGTGACCGTACTTCTCAATGGTATTGGTAATGTGGGGGTGCACCATCCTGCTAGAAAAAGCATAATCTGGATAAAGTCGGTGAACAACTGGCATAATGTTTTCCTACAACATGATATAGCACCTTTCAGCTGTCACCATTCCGTAAAAAAAAAATGGCCCCACAAGTCCTCTGGCAGACATACCACACCCCACATAATTTGACACGCCTATCTGGGTCGTTTTCATTCATAGCATGAAGTAACGTGGGAATGTAGCACCTCCACTTTGCTTGCTATAAAATGTAATGGACACTTGATTTACTGACACCTGATTCATGTGCAGCTTACTATACGGACTTAAAATTCTCGGGGGAAACATAAAAGAGTGTGCAACACAACACCCACACTTTCTGTGTGTGTAGTTGTACTCTTCCTGCCATATCATCCTTTTTTCACATCACATACAGTTCCATCCTTCTCAAACTTGTTACATAATTGTGTCATCATTACACTAGATGGTGGCATAACATTTATTCTGTGCGTGTGTGTGTGTGAGGGGAGGAGGGGGGGGAGAGAGGGAGAGAGAGAGAGAGAGACACACACACACACACAAACACACAACATTGTCCTTATAGCATTAAATACATGTAGTTCCTCAGGCTGTTTAGTAGTTTCTCTGTTATTAACATACAAAAAGTGTAAGCAATAATTTGGAGGACTTCTTGTAGGTATGGTCCATACGGTATAAGAAGGCCACTTTCTGACAGTCAGTGAGTGGCAACTTAACGTTTAGGAAACAAGCAAAGTGCCATTTACAAAATCCTGTATCAGCTGATGCACGAACGAACAAAAGTTAAAATTACGTTGGCTATTCTGAGTGCACTGCCAATGCACATCACAAAAGCAGAAAATACGCGGGTAAGAAAGAGTTCTTACATTTATTAATGCATTTTATTTTACAAGGACACAAAACAATGGTTGTTAGTGTTAAAAACTAAACTTCGTGATAATGTAGTTATGTATAGGTGTTCAAAATGAAATGTACAATAGAACGATACGACGCGGAAAAGTTTTCTGAAGTTGTGCTAACTTCAGAAAGTTTTTTCACGTCGTATCATCCCTCTCCAACCTCGCTTTCAACACGTCCTTGATATTAATTCGAAAAGCATATAGAAATATTGCATAATATTGTTGAATTATTTTTCTATTAATTTGACGAAACGACACGAATTTGAAATATATTTCCAGCCCGTAATCTAAGAACAATCAACTTAAAATAATACGCTATCTGTTATCCAAAAACAGCGGCTCAAACTTCGCCGTGACGCGCTGTGCGCGCGATCTCTCGGATATTATGCGAGGTATTACCAGCCAGAAATGAACCTCTTTTTTGCGCGATATATAACGAATTTACAAACAAATGCCAATAGTTATATTTTTCCACGAGCTCTGCATAATTTTTAAAGTAACATATATTTCATGTAAAATGATTTGGAGTAAAAGTCATTTATATTCGGCCGGTAATCGTTCGTCTACGTAAATTATACGCCATATTGTTCTCATGAAACCCATCTCCTTGTTTGTAGAAAGTGAGACGCGTGAATAGTTTTTAAGCAATTCTAATGTTATTCCACGTCACATATTTCCAACTCGAATATATTAGCTATAACGCCCAAAGTGTGATAATAGATACAACAGACCGTCTCGCAAATGTTAACCCAAATTCACTATCTCGGACAAATTAAAAAAGAGTTAGCAAATATTTAATTATTTGCAACATTTTATATTTTTACTTGTATAACCTACTTATTTTTTTAGACAGATGTCAGTCTTAAAGTATCTTAAAATTTGTTTAGCATAACAGTACAATGGCAAGTGGATTAGCTGACAGCGTGTTGATAAAAAATACAGCCCCGACTTGACGGACCAGCTGATGGCGGAAGGATACATAGTCACATGTAGTCAGACGTAAACAGTGGCGCTACTTTCGCAGACCTGTCAGAAAACGGCCTTCTTATACAGTATGGACTATACATGGTTACATTGCTTAAAAATGTATAGCATGTTCACAGTAAACTGAGCACTTTTGAAAGNTACAGTATGGACTATACATGGTTACATTGCTTAAAAATGTATAGCATGTTCACAGTAAACTGAGCACTTTTGAAAGTCCTGCTTAAGATTTACTTGAATGTACATTGTGTATTCTATCACATGTAAATTTGACACTGTGAAATTATTAGAAAAGTAAATATTTTTCAAATATGCTAATTCCTGCACTTATATGAATTAAAAATAAGGAGAAAGCAAAAGAAATAATTTCAGTTTTCACAAATGTTTACCAAACACCTTTAATTCAACACATGGAACTACTTTCCCTCCATCGTTACCAACTTTACTAGGTGCATACCAGTCAGTGTTCACGTTAAAATACATGCAGGTAAGGGAAGTGACATTTTTCAAGGTTGATTTAAAAAGTGCTAGATTAACTGCGAACAGCTTACAATTGATGCCATATAACTTACTTACATTAAATTATGTGTTGCTATGTCATTCTTGTGTATAGGTGCCATTTCATAAGACAAGCACAACTCACTATCTCCCGTTCACATATCAAGTGGGCATTCATTTTAAGTCTCAATAAATTATTTTGGCATAAGCAAGCACTACAATTAGAATCTTAAAACTATATAACCACTCAAAAGCACAGATTTATTTTGGACTTAGATTTATTATGAATGAAAAATTTAATGTAATATCTTTCATGAAATTGTAATTGAGTGGTTTTTCTCATGATGCGGTAGCAGTTTAGGTGTTACTTATTATTCCTGGTTTGTGGACACACTTTTGCTAATGCAAAAATTACTTGTTCAAGGTTTTAGCTTTACTCCAGAAATAAAATGCAATAGATATATTACACTGCTGTTTGTACTGATGGGGTGAATACATAGATTGCTACTCTGAACATTTAACACAAACATGCTGGTCAAAACACTTCATTGTACCAGAAACAAGGTTTGTAAATAAACTGATTCATTATTAACTACCATGAAATAAGATCAGTGGCAGCAGAGAAAAAGGTGGTGTGGGCAGGGGGACACTGTCCTTCCCTAGAATAGAGAGGTTGGACAATACAGGTATTTGCCTCCACTCTCACTCAATAATAAAATACTGTAGTTTATTATCTCTGAAACCATGGAAATTAAACTATTGAAATGAACGAGAAACGCATGATTCATTTTACCATCAGTTGAAAGCTAAACTGTTATCTTAGGGTGCTAGGATTCCCAGAACCCTGAAATACCTCATTGGATGCAGGTATGTTGCTATAGTTTTGCATTAAATAAGTTTTATTGTGTTGCAGCAGTTTTTAGGTCTCACACCTGTTCTACAGTGTATGAATTCTTAATAAAATTGACACATGCAGTAAGTGGAACAAACTGACTAATCAGAATAACTAAATGCACATGTCTGTGTAAAGATAAAACAATCAAATTCACTTTAGAAAGAACAGTTGATATTTAAGCAATTGCGATTACGTAATTCTGCTGCTCGTTTTGCTACAAAATTATTTTTATTATGCATGATGGAATGATTTTTCTTATTCCATTACAATAATAATTAAAAATAAAATGCAATGAGAAGATATACTGATTATATTAACCTACAGTTCAGCTTTGTCCTTCATAAATTTTTATGTTATTATTGGTACTGAAATATTGTCTACGTAGATGTTTGAAATATCTGTGGTGTAAGGTATTTAACGTAAGCTTTGTCAAGTCACTAAATATCAATTATGTTTTCGTATAATGTAACAGTGGATTTTACATTGGCACAACAGGTGCAATACAATAGGAAGGGACAAAACTAAAAAAAATCAGTTAGTTAAATATAAGCTGAGTATGAAATCAACATGACATCAATTGCACAGATGAAACATTATTGATAAGAAATGGTTTCCTGTCATGAATGCAATGTTCATAAACAAATAAAATTATTTCCCTTTTTATAACAGTGGTGTCAATACTCAGCTAACATTTTATATCTGGGATGAATTGGTATTTATTTTGAAATTTTACTAGATTGTTACCAGATGCCAGAGGGGTGAATCCAAGTTTGTGAGGGATAAAGGTCCTAATAAAAAATAATTATTTAATTATGCAATGTGTATGCCACAATACAATATACAAAAAATATAAAGAATAATAGTTGCTGCTAGAAAAAATTATTATTAAAACACTAAACACTGAAATATTTTCAAAAAACACAAATTTCTTTAAAAAAAATTTTTCAAAGTATTAATTCCAACAATACTTAATTCAATTTACAAT
Organism: Clitarchus hookeri; assembly: GCA_002778355.1. Classification (NCBI taxonomy): domain Eukaryota; kingdom Metazoa; phylum Arthropoda; class Insecta; order Phasmatodea; family Phasmatidae; genus Clitarchus; species Clitarchus hookeri. The sequence goes on from NQII01002735.1 coordinate 20,974, forward strand.
GTAATAGTACCTTTATCAATTCTATACAAAGTTAATGTCTTCAGCGGCAACAGGGCCCAAAANTTTTTCAAAGTATTAATTCCAACAATACTCAATTCAATTTACAATGTAATAGTACCTTTATCAATTCTATACAAAGTTAATGTCTTCAGCGGCAACAGGGCCCAAAATACCTGAACATGAAACTTAATATGTTTAAAGAGAAATTTAATCCAATTAAAAACAACATATTCAAACAGTGCAGTGCATGGATGCCAGAAGGGCCAATCAAAGCAGTGCCTGCACAATTCAAATGAATAAAATACATTAAAAACCCATTAAGAAAACTGAATCCTTACACGGGCACCGGGCAGGCCTTCCAAAGCAGTGCATGATAAAAACATGGTATGGTTAGGCGCATACAACCTTTAAAACCCTGCGTGCAAATGGTGTATTTGACGCAATCAAATTACATTGCTGAAACTCGTCCATGAGACCAACAGGATTAAAACCAATGGCACGTTAACGTGCTCATACTGACAATTCATAATTTGCAAACAAACACTTTTAGCTTTTTATTAAAACTGAAGTCACGGAACTGCTTCCAAGTTAATCCAAACACAAATTTTAAGCAAAAAAAAAAAAAAAAAAAAAAACCCCCACCACCACACCACACTATCGCATGGCCTACTATGCCCAACTGCACACGAGTGCGCTAAATACATAACAACATAATAAAATTTCACACCATGACCAACCTTACGACATGTAGCTCCAAAGTTCGGACAGGAGAGAGCGAGCTGCTATATATACTGGAGTTCGAGCAGGCGACAGAAATAAACGTGCAAGCACAAGGAGGAGGGATATGTCAAAGAGCTTAAAGCCAAGGCGCATAAAGAGCGAAACAGTTTCTCTCGCCACAAACTATCAATCTCAGAATCGATCCACACAGCTATTATTTACAACATTAAAATAACAATCTCCAATATTGCTCTTGTTATTCTCAGTGTGTGCAATATTGAATGTATATTTCAATTCTAATTAAAGTTCTTCTCAATGTTTCTAAATTGGTTTTTATAGTAAATTCACACTCATTATTTACACATGTTCGGTCTGTCTATTGCCATCATTCTAAACATCTTACACTCGTGCATCCATTTCAATAGTCCCGTCCATCAGTCTCACTCACTACAGTATCGATACTCACATTCTGCAGACTTCACTCCCACTGGTCACTTGTCACCCCTTGATGCTCTGCTGGCTTGTAGCTTTCTTGTCTTTGCACGCCTGTTGCTTAATTCCATACTATCCTTCAAACTCTTAAACTCTCATATTGTTCGCTTGGAGGCCCATCGCAGCCTAAAAAAGTTGCGCTGCCCTTATCTAAATGACTCCGAGTTATGCTGAGAGGCTAGGGTTTGGACCAGAACATTCTTTAAAGATAACCTCACAAATTCAATCCGCCCAAGGTCAGGAGCGCACAAGTCGCAATAGGCTTATCATGGTGGGACACAGTGGCATCTCTTTGTAAATCTCCACAAGCTTCTTGGATTATCACACGCCTGACCTCCACACATTCCTTTGCTCTCGCAAGCAGGATGGGCAAGGAAAGCTATGCAGACCAGCAAGCACGTAACAATGTCCCATCCTCAAGGCAGTTCGTCCTCAACAGACTCTGTGCGATGTTTGGACCTTCGTAGAGTGCCAGTCGGTCGATGTGGACAACATTTGACTTTGTTGATGACAAATCGAAAAGACAACATAATTTATTTTTTTCAGATTCCTGTAAGGATCTTCCAAACATTTCTGTATCTTTGGGCAGTAACCTTTTTGCCTCTGTGGATTACACAGCCACACCAGTTGTGCTTCTTGAAAGACCTCGCCAAACATTCTCCTGGCATACCACGTCTTCATCCTGTCACTATTTATTTTGAGGTGCTGTTAAGCAAAATCATGAATGCCAACTAGTCTATGACATAGTTCGCTGGCATAATCAGAGGCAGCAGCTTCCTCTTCTGTTGGTCGGCTAAACAGCAGGTCACTAGGGAGGCGTAGCTCTCTTCCAAACAGCAGCCTGGATGGTGTTACCCTTGTAGACTCATGAACTGCCAAGTGGTAAGCAAGGAGAAACAATGGTACCTTCGAATCCCAATCCTTTTGGTTGACTGCCACATATATTGACAGGTACTACTAGTGATAAGATATGGGAATTTTCTCACTGGGTGTGAAAATATTAATTGGGAAAATATAGGAAATTTACACAGATTATTTTTTCCCCAGCCAAAAACTGGTTTTTTTTTTAATGCAATGTAACACCATATAGACATTTAAAATACAAATTACAGTAAACTCATTACGGGTTTTAAATTACAAAGTAATGTATTTAATTTAAAAAACGGTTACAGTTGGGAATTTTGGATTTATAACCTCACCAAAGTTTTTTTTCAATGTGGCTGCTAGTGAAGTGTAAATAGACCATAACCTCAAAATTGTGTACGCTATTGTGATTACTTAGTTGCTCTGCAATTGTGATTAGGAGAACAAGAGAACAGGTTATAATAGAAGTTCTTAATAAATAAAAGTGGTAGTTCGAAAGCTCATAAAGTTATAACGAAAGAAGTGATAAGGCTGTAGACTCTAAGTATTGTAGAAAACATTATAATTTTGCCAGTAGCTATATCAAAAATANGAAAGAAGTGATAAGGCTGTAGACTCTAAGTATTGTAGAAAACATTATAATTTTGCCAGTAGCTATATCAAAAATATCTGATCACCTCATCAAATGCTATAAGTGGCCTACAGACTTAAATAACAGCATTTTTAGAACTGAGAAAAAGAAATCTGCACTTATAAATGCAGTAGAGTCTTTAGAGACTGCTTCTAGTTCTCTCTCTTCCTTCTCATGCTCAAGCTTGAATGTAACAACTGCAACATTGCCAGCAGCATCACACCACCCCCAGCTGTGGTAAGAACTAATTCTACAACACCTATTTGGAATGCCAAAAAACAGGCCATGGAAATGTTTTTGAACTGCATAATTCATGAAGAAAACGTATGTCTGAATGAAATTTTTACAAAAGCAATACATGTCAGAGGATCACCACTGCCATAAGTTGAACATCCCTTGTGGATGGAGTTTTTCAAAACAGTGAGTTCATCTTATAAAATTTTACACAAGAAAGTCTCTAGCTACTACACATTTTGATACATAGTAAGTTGAAATGCAGACACTACTGACTGCAGAACTAGAAAGTGCAAAAAATCTGAATCTGCAATGTGATGGTTGGAGCAATATTCGTAATTAAGGCATCATAAATTTTGTTGTGGCTAAACCTGAACCAGTATTTATTAATTTTATTTGCACAAAGTAAAAGTGGCAGACAGGTGAATATCTTGAAAAACAAATTTATTTTATCATAAAAAAGTATGGTCCAGAAAAATTTCCGTGTTGCAGTGGACAATGCAGCAAATATGCAAAAAACTTTCACATTAGTGCAAGAAAAGTATTACTATATAATACCTTTAGGTTGTTTGAATTATACGCTGCATTTATTGTGTATCGNACATTAGTGCAAGAAAAGTATTACTATATAATACCTTTAGGTTGTTTGAATTATACGCTGCATTTATTGTGTATCGATATTCTGAAATGCCAGCTCATTTATGGTGACTGTAGTTGTAGTCAAAACAATAAAAAACGCCCAGGTTTTAAAAACTTTATTGGAAAAAAACCAAATCAAAGGGTTTGTAATGTAAGTTTGAAATGGTCATGTAANGCCCAGGTTTTAAAAACTTTATTGGAAAAAAACCAAATCAAAGGGTTTGTAATGTAAGTTTGAAATGGTCATGTAAAACTCGCAATGGAAGTTATCTTCGCTGTTTAGAAAGTCTTCTAGACTGCAAAGTTAGTCTTCAGATGTTAGTAGTGAACGAAGAAGTAACAACACTCACAAAGGAAATGAAAACACAATTTCCTGATGAAGCTGTATTTTGGGTTAGAGTAAAAAAAAACCAGCCATATTTTAAAACAAACTGTTTCATGGATTTCTATACTGGAATCCTATGACTGTAACATTCACAAGGTTTACAAAGCTTTCAGTGAAATTGAAAGTAAGCTGGTTGACTTACTTCCACAATCACCTTCATCATTTTCAGAATAGTCGTGTATTTTTTTAGAAAACTGAAAGAAAGGAAGGCTAACAGTATAAGAACTATACATAATGCAGCGGCCCTTTTGGACCCATCATCTCAAGGCCACTTTATAGCCAAAGAAAAGCAAGTAGATGGTATCGAATTTATCCATTCTCTTTGCATTAACATGAAAGTTGATGTGGTGAATGTTATAAAAGACTTAGCTAATTATAGGTCCAAGAAGGACTTATGGGGACGGAAATTCATATGGACAAGTGTGCAGAAACAATGACTCCAACAACATGATGGCAGGGATTATGTGGAACTACAACTTTATCGGAAGTGGCTGTTAGAATTTTAACAGCCCCAGTGTCATCTGCAGCCACTGAGGGATCCTTTAGTACATTCTCATGGATTCACAGCAAGAAATCGCCTCACAACTGCTAGGACACGCAAAATTACATGCTTATTNCTTTAGTACATTCTCATGGATTCACAGCAAGAAATCGCCTCACAACTGCTAGGACACGCAAAATTACATGCTTATCCCAGAACTAGAAGCTAATGCAGAAGCAGAACTCATGCCAGGGACTGCAAGATAAAGAGAGTAAAGAATCCAAACAAGTACTTGAAGTTCCAGCATGTTTTTCAATGAAATCTTCTATGCAAGCACAAACAGAGAATCAAATATACTGTCGCACTACTTAAGTTACTTAAAATTATAAAAACAGTGAAAATGGNTGCAAGCACAAACAGAGAATCAAATATACTGTCGCACTACTTAAGTTACTTAAAATTATAAAAACAGTGAAAATGGAGACAGAATAATCCAAAGAAATTACACACACAGAACATGAAAATATTTGGAACATCTGTTCTTAATATCCTGTCCTGACCTGATCAACTAATCAAAAGCATATGTTGGAAATATTAAAATTATCTGTTACTGTGTGTAATTTATTTGTATTATATTTCCAGTGTAGCCGTGGATTAATACATTTATTTTCAGGTGCCTTCAGCAAATGTTAAGCAGTAGTAGTGGTGACGATGATGACAGTGACACTGAGCCAGAAGTAGTAACCTACGTAGTCAGAAGAGTCAAATGATCATGATTCTTCTGAAGAAATGGACAAATAAATTGCCTAGCACTGTTGTGTTGAACGTGCACCATAATAGGACATTTCTGTGTGCTGCAGCCAGCAACTGCAAGTTACAAAGAAAGGACTAAACTATAATGGTTAATTTTATTGTCACTTTTAAGCTCTATAATCTTAACTTCCTTCATTACATACTATAATCATCACAAAAAATAAACAAATTATTATGTCGTGTATATAATAAAATAACAGTAACTTTATTTTCTGAAAATGGGAATTTTTTTGAAAAAAATTTCTAGAGCAAAACCCCCCAAAATTTTTTTTTCACAGTAAAAATTCCATCACTAGGTACTTCTCAAGAGTGCAGATACGCATCTCTAACATTCCATCCAACTGAGGGTGTAAGGCTGCATAGTCCTAATCTTTTTCATCCCCAAAATCTTTGTTACATCCTGGAACCCAGCAGCTTCAAGGTTTCTTCCCTGCTCGGAATGGAGTTCTAGTAGAACCCCAAACATAGGGAAGACATGTTCTACAAGTGCATCAGCCACAGTACGTGCTTCTTGGTTTGGGACAGGAATGACCTCAGGCCACTTAATAAAGTAATTTTAGGCCACCAGTGATACTGATTACCTCTCCCAGTGACAGGGAAGGGACCCAGAATATCTACTGCTATCCTCTCGAATGGGGCTCCAACATTGTATTTCTGGAGGTGACCTTGTCCCTTGGTCCTTTCCTTGTGGTGCAGGTGTCGCACATTCGGCATCTCTTCTCAACATCCGTCCGACAATTAAGCCAGTAGAATCTCAGCCAAACTCTGCTGAGGGTGTTATTAACACCAAAGTGACCACTAGCTGCCGTATTAGGCAGTTACTTTAAAGACTAAGGAACTATGCATTCTAGAATGACCAACTGTAAGTGTATATGTTTCCCATCATTACTTTCCCAGATCCTGTAAAGCACACCATTCTTCAGTATGAGAGAATTCCATTGTGCACAGTATGCTTTGACTATTGTGCTTAGACTGGATATCTCTTCCCATTTTGGCCGACAACCAACTTCTCTCCACTCTAGTAATGGAGGCAAAGTGGGATCATTTAGCTGATCTTTCCTAATACCTTCATCACTCCATGTACACTGGAGAGCAAAAAACTGGCNGTGGGATCATTTAGCTGATCTTTCCTAATACCTTCATCACTCCATGTACACTGGAGAGCAAAAAACTGGCATAGGTGTGTGTATGCAAATAACAGAGGTATGGAACCAATCAGAGTAACGCGATGCGGTCGGCAGTGCCTATATAAGACAACAAGCGTCTAGCAAAGTTGCTAGATCGGTTACTGCTGCTACAATGGCAGGTTATCAAGATTTAAGTGAGTTTGAACGTGGTGTTATAGTCGGCCCAAGAGAGATGGGACATAGCATCTCCGAGGCAGCTAAAAAATTTGGATTTTCGCGTACGACCATTTCACGAGTGTACCGTGAATATCGGGAATCCGGTAAAACATCACATCTTCGACATCGCTGCGGCCGGAAAAAGATCGTGAAAGAACGGGACAAACGACGACTGACGAGAATCATTAAACGTGACAGACATGCAACCCTTTCTCAAATTGGCGCAGATTTCAATGTTGGGGCATCAACAAGTGCCAGCGTGCGAACTATTCAATAGACCATCATTGATATTAGCTTTCGGAGCAGAAGACCCACTCGTGTACCGTTGCTGACTGCACGACACAAAGCTTTACGCCTCGCCTGGGCCCGCCAACACAGCCATTGGATTGTTAATGACTGGTTTGACGAGTCTCGTTTATATTGTATTGGGCGGATGGACATGTATGGGTATGGAGACATCCTCATAAATCCATGAACCCTACATGTCAATAGGGGACTGTTCAAGCTGGTGGAGGCTCTGTCATGGTATGGGGCGTGTGCAGTTGGTGTGAAATGGGACCCCTGATACGTCTAGATAAGACTCTTGACAGGTGACAGATATGTAAGCATCCTGTCCGATCACCNGTGAAATGAGACCCCTGATACGTCTAGATACGACTCTTGACAGGTGACAGATATGTAAGCATCCTGTCCGATCACCTGCAACCATTCTGTCCATTGTGCATTCCGGCGGACGTGGACCATTCCTCCAGCAGGACAAAGCGACACCCCACACGTCGAGAGTTGCTACTGAGTGGCTCCAGGAACACTCTTCTGACTTTAGACACTTCCATTGGCCACCTAAATCACCAGACATGAACATTATTGAGCATATCTGCGATGCCTTGCAATGTGCTGTTCAGAAGAGATCTCTACCGCCTCGCACTCCTATGGATTTGTGGACTGCCTTGCAGGATTCATGGTGTGAAATGCCTCCTGCATACCTTGAGACATTAGTTGAGTCCATGCCACGTCATCTTGCAGCACTTCTGCATGCTCGCGGGGGCCCTACACGATATTAGGCAGATGTACCAGTTTTGTTGGCTCTTCAGTGTAGGTAACCCATCACAAAATACAGAACCTTGAATTTTCGTCCTCTGTACCTTCAACGATTCACCACTCTTTTGTTCGTGATGTTCACAAAGGTGACATAATTGTTCACATTTCCTCCTAGAAAGTGCATCTGCATTGCTGTGAAGGTGTCCAGATCTGTGCTGTATTTCAATGTCGTATTCTTGAAGTATTTCAATGTCGTAATCTTGAAGATACTGTATCCACCGGACTATTTGACCTTCGGGGTTCTTGAAATTTAGTAGCCAGCGTAATGAAACATGGTTGGTTCTTAGAATAACATGTCTGCCATAAAGGTAGGTGTGAAAGNGAAATTTAGTAGCCAGCGTAATGAAACATGGTTGGTTCTTAGAATAACATGTCTGCCATAAAGGTAGGTGTGAAAGTGTGAAATTGCCTTCACCATTTCCAGAAGCACAGTATTTCTCTCGAGCTTGTGCAATACTTGAGTGACATATTCTAGTGGTCTTTCCTTTCCATCCAGAATCTNAGCACAGTATTTCTCTCGAGCTTGTGCAATACTTGAGTGACATATTCTAGTGGTCTTTCCTTTCCATCCAGAATCTGAAATAACACAGCTCTAATGCCTACATCACTAGCATCAGTATCCAAAATAAATGTGCCCTCACTTTTCACAAATCCTAGGACAGGGGGAGATATCAGAATTTCCTTTAGCTTGCTAAAGGCAACTTTGCACTCAGTGGTCCAATGAAATTTTCTTTTTGCAGTGGTCAGTTGAAGTAGTGGCTTGGCGATCGTGGCGAACCCAGGTACAAATCTTCAGTAGTAGACACATAAGCTTGGAAAACTCCGCACTTCCATTTTGTCGGTTGGTATTGGCCAATTTCTTATTGCTTTTGTCTTCTCGGGGTCTGTTTCAATACCATGGGCCAACACTACATGATCCAAGAAATTTATTTTATTTTGGAATAGATGGCACGTCTTAGGAACTAGTTTAATATTGGCTGCAGTCACTTTTTTGAGCACAGAGTCTAAGTGTGATAGGTGCTCTTCAAATGTCCTTCCTGTCACAACAATGTCTTCTAGGTAAGATTGATATATAAAGGGAGGACTTTTTCCATCAGTTGTTCGAAGGTGCCAGGGACATCACACAGCCCAAAAGGCATAACTTTGAACTGCCAGGTTCCTTTCCCTTGGACACAAAATACAGTCTTTTTTTGGTCCTCTGGGGCCACCTTACACTGCAAGTACNCTGCCAGGTTCCTTTCCCTTGGACACAAAATACAGTCTTTTTTTGGTCCTCTGGGGCCACCTTACACTGCAAGTACCCACTCTTCATGCCCCAAGTAGAAAAACACTGCGAACCTGCTAGTCTGTTCAGTGTGTCATCTACCCTTGGAAGTGGATAAGAGCCTTTTTTTTGTTACTAAGCTCTGGATAATCCACACAAAACATCATACAGCCATCTTTCTTCTTAACAAATATAATGGGGGAAGACCATGGACTAACTAATGATTCTATCACATCTAACCCTTCATTTACTTCAGAATTCCCTCAACTGCCTCATGCGAGGCTAGTTGCAGTTGTCTTGTTGGCTGCTTTATGGGCCTGGCATCTCCTGTATCAATGTGGTGGCAGGTCCAATTAGTCCTGCTAAGGTAATTTGGTTCACATTTAGATACAGCCTTATCCTGTCGCCAGTTGAGATTTTCTATTGTTCTTACTAGCAGTTCCGCCAATACTTTTCTGGTAAAGGATATTCAATTTGTTTTACTCTAGAAGCTTCTAGAACACTTGGAAGTACTACCCGTGTGACCTGTTTGCAAACTTCAATCCCCTCCTCAAGACGTACAGTACTATTGGACAAATTAATAATTTTAACTGACAAAGTGTCAGAATTTCGAAGACACTAAAGTCTTGGCTACAATGACACTGCCTGGCAGGATGCCACCTTTCTCTGCTAGCTCAGTTAGACCCAAACATCTGACAAATTTTCCTTGCCATTTGCCTCTTAATGGCAATTTCACTAGAAGCTGGTANCTGCCAGGTTCCTTTCCCTTGGACACAAAATACAGTCTTTTTTTGGTCCTCTGGGGCCACCTTACACTGCAAGTAACCACTCTTCATGCCCCAAGTAGAAAAACACTGTGAACCTGCTAGTCTGTTCAGTGTCTCATCTACCCTTGGAAGTGGATAAGAGCCTTTTTTTTGTTACTAAGCTCTGGATAATCCACACAAAACATCATACAGCCATCTTTCTTCTTAACAAATATAATGGGGGAAGACCATGGACTAACTGATGATTCTATCACATCTAACCCTTCATTTACTTCAGAATTCCCTCAACTGCCTCATGCGAGGCTAGTTGCAGTTGTCTTGTTGGCTGCTTTATGGGCCTGGCATCTCCTGTATCAATGTGGTGGCAGGTCACATTAGTCCTGCTAAGGTAATTTGGTTCACATTTAGATACAGCCTTATCCTGTCGCCAGTTGAGATTTTCTATTGTTCTTACTAGCAGTTCCGCCAATACTTTTCTGGTAAAGGATATTCAATTTGTTTTACTCTAGAAGCTTCTAGAACACTTGGAAGTACTACCCGTGTGACCTGTTTGCAAACTTCAATCCCCTCCTCAAGACGTACAGTACTATTGGACAAATTAATAATTTTAACTGACAAAGTGTCAGAATTTCGAAGACACTAAAGTCCTGGCTACAATGACACTGCCTGGCAGGATGCCACCTTTCTCTGCTGGCTCAGTTAGACCCAAACATCTGACAAATTTTCCTTGCCATTTGCCTCTTAATGGCAATTTCACTAGAAGCTGGTANGCTCAGTTAGACCCAAACATCTGACAAATTTTCCTTGCCATTTGCCTCTTAATGGCAATTTCACTAGAAGCTGGTAGCACACTGAGTTAAGATGAGACTACTGGACAGCTCATTGGCGGGGACGTTGACACCACCAACTCAATACAACCTACCTGTAGCACACAAAATAGAGTATCGATACAGCACCCCAGCCTACGAAGTTTATCAAGCCCCAAAAGATATTCATCCTGTATTTATGCTATGTATACATTGTGCTCTAGGTTGAGATCACCAAACTTCAAGTTCATTTTTCTCTTACCATTACCTGGTGTGGTCTCACCTGTTACCATAGACAAATGGCTGTGCAACACCAATGCCGTTGAGCTGCCAGCTATCCTTCAGGGTTGCTGTATTGTTTATGACTTGCATTTATTCCCCATTTCTCTCAGCTGCCAGTGCCAGTGTGGTGACAGTGGAACTCTCTAATGCGTTTATTTTTTGTTTCATTTCATTCTCAACACTGTCCATCTTTTTGTTTACACTGCTCACTATTTCATTTACACCATCCATCCTTTCATTTAAACTGTCCATTCTTTAATTTACACTGTCAAATTTTTCCTTTAGTGTCAATTTTCTTGTCTACGCAGTCAAATCTTTCATTCACTAACTCTAATGCAGTGTTTCCCAAAGTTCTATGAACCGCGACCCATTAAAAAAAATTCCAAAGGTCAGGACTCATTTTAATGCCTTATGCGTAAGGAAGTGAAGGGTAGCAGGATTAATGTAATAGCTTATGTATTTTTTGGGGCCCACCAAATTGTAGTCTGCGACCCCCCCAGTGGGTCGTGACCCATACTTTGGGAAATACTACTCTAATGCCTTATATTTTCCTATCGACATTTTCATTTGTTTTGTCTATTTTCCTATCTACTACTTCACTTACATTACAATAGTTATCTGGCTATTTACATTTTCATTTACACTATTTACAGTTTCATTTACGCAAGGGTGACTAGATTTATTAACTTACAAAACAGAACATTTTACAAAATTTGCCTTTTAAAAACAGGAAAAAGACAGGAGACTTGAATAACAAAGAGCACACACGTTCTTTCTAAAAGTCTGATAGTTACAGTTCAATATTAGGCAACTTATTGCTAAAATGAGACTTCATTCTATCATCAAATAAGACTATTTAATAGTACCACACAACGTTGTCGCTATTGCCACCTAAGTTATAAAGGATGATGGCTAGTAGGGTACAGAATTACTATACTTTGGTGCAGACTAAGAGCACCTGGGGTTGTTGCGTAAGGAGTAAACAAATACTCTTATTCTCGGTTAGTTCACACACAAGTCTTTTATTTGACTGAAAGTGACATGGGTATTTATACACACACTGGCGAGACTGAGCCCCCCTACAAGTCATAGGCCTGAAGGGCTGGTTGGCGGAATCCTATNCATAGGCCTGAAGGGCTGGTTGGCGGAATCCTATGCGTCGGGTGGAAGTTGCTTGACTGGAGCCGTTTGTACTTAACTGTGACTGCGACTTTTGGTGAGTTCCGGCGGTAGTTGAGGTCTGGTGAGTTGGGTGACCCTTTTACAGGCCCTCGGACTGGCTCTCGTTGGCGTGCTGTACTCAGCTGGCTTCTTACTTCGGCTTCGACTGACTCTCTACCACGTCCCGGCCTAGACTACTCCCTCTCGCTCAATGTGGCTCTCCTCGTTGAAGGTCACCACTCGTCTCTGTCTTTGGTTGAAGTAGCTGGGTCAGCTCGGTTTCCCTTCTCAGAAGTCCAAGGTTGGTTTTTCAGGACTTGTGATGTCTCTGCGACCTCGGCTGGCGATTCCTGTCGAAGACCTCACGTCTTGACCCGGTTCGCGCTTCCGACTTCCCCACCTCGGCACCTACCACTACTATTTCGGGAATGTAATCATAAGTTCTCGGCACCTCTACTTGGTTTGTCTCGGAAATTTACACATAAAGTCTCGGCTGTTCCTAGGTTCTCTCCTTGATGACGTCACAATTGACTCACTGACTGACTCCTTGCCTCGTCGCCATCCGGCGCACGACTACGTCTTCTCGGGGATGGCGCCTCTTGGTATGGGGGCTGCCACTCATCTCGCACTGCGCGTCTCGACACAGTTTGTCCCGGAACTCTACACATACTTTCTCGGCTAACTGACTGTACATCACTGCCTGGGCCGGGGTCCGAACCCCGGCCGGGTGATACGTCTGACTCTCGCGCTAACTGCCTTCTCCGTCTCGCATCGTGACTGTGAACAACTGACCCGGCTGGGATCCGAACCCGGCCTCGACTGACTCACCCGACTGCCGCTTCTCTGCGTGCGCTAAGACTGCCTGACTGATTCTCACTCATGCTCTGGTCCAGCGACTCTCGACTGCGCTGATTCAATTGCCCCCCCCCCACCTTGGCAGTCTCATGAATTTAACCCATGTCGTGCTATATTCTAGTTACATTTGTCAGCACTTTCTCGCGAGAGAGTTGGGGAGTGCCCCTGTGTTCCTCGCGCGTTTCGTGTTTTGTCAGCGGCTTGTGTGCTCCCACTAGGGTCGAGGGAGGGTGCAGTTACTGTGGCGGGGATTCCTACAAAGCTGGGTTTGTACTAATTCTCGTTGGGACTTACCCTGGTTCCTTCGCCGTGTGGTTGCTTATCAACTATTTCTCTTGCGTGGCCAAGGGTCATCCCCGAGCAATAATCTCGGGACTTACCCTGTTTTCTTCGGCTTCGGTTCTTCCCCGAGGGTGAATCCTGGGTTGAAAGTTTCGTTGTCAGCCGCCTGATCTGGTTAGCTGCCTGCTCTGGCTAGCTGCCTGTCTTGGCTAAGTATGACAGGGTGTGGTACAGAGCTATGCTTATCCTATAAAGCGACACGCGTCAACATTTCTGACTGAGAAATATCAGAATTTAACTGTCTGCAGATATAATCACTACAAAACCACATGCAAGATGAAAGTGCTGACTGCAGGACGACTTTGAACAATTGAAGGAAGCAAAAGTAGCGGAAGAAGCAAGAGAAAGCGGGAACGGGATATTGGGTGCTATTTGGTGGTAACCAAATAAATTATTGTGAAAACATTGAAGAAAAAGAAGAAGAAAAAAGAACTGAGCTTTACTTTCCGAATCTGTATGCGTTCTCTCATCTTGAGAAATGAAATTATGATTAAAAACGGTTAAGAATAATAATCTGTCNTAGCTGCCTGCTCTGGCTAGCTGCCTGTCTTGGCTAAGTATGACAGGGTGTGGTACAGAGCTATGCTTATCCTATAAAGCGACACGCGTCAACATTTCTGACTGAGAAATATCAGAATTTAACTGTCTGCAGATATAATCACTACAAAACCACATGCAAGATGAAAGTGCTGACTGCAGGACGACTTTGAACAATTGAAGGAAGCGAAAGTAGCGGAAGAAAAAAGAGAAAGCGGGAACGGGATATTGGGTGCTATTTGGTGGTAACCAAATAAATTATTGTGAAAACATTGAAGAAAAAGAAGAAGAAAAAAGAACTGAGCTTTATTNACATTGAAGAAAAAGAAGAAGAAAAAAGAACTGAGCTTTATTTTCCGAATCTGTATGCGTTCTCTCATCTTGAGAAATGAAATTATGATTAAAAACGGTTAAGAATAATAATCTGTCATATCACAAAGGTGGAATACTTGAAAAAATTAAATCTAATAAATTAAACAGCCATTTGTTGCAAGTTCAGAAAAAACAGGACATTTCGCATCCTTTTAAAAATTTGTTGGGACACCGGGACAGATCATGAAAAAAAAAGAACAGTCCCGTTAAAAACGGGACAATGGTGACCCTAATTTACGCTTTCTAATACAGAACTAATTACGATATTTACACTTTCTTTTACACTACTAATTTTGTTATAAAGGCTATCAACTTGCACTCACACTTACCATTTGGCTACCTAGCCCCTCAATAAATGCTCGCAGTGTTTCCATTTTGGCAGATATTTTTCTAGATAACATTTACTGCGATGGTTACACAAAAGAGTCTTAATTATTTTTGCCTAAAACTATTACAATTAATTAATTAGTTTTGATATAACTAATTACTTGCCTATTATGAAACTTAATTTACAATTGAATGCCTTCATCCCACTTCTGACACCAAGTATTACAAGATGCCAGAGGGGCGTATCTAAAAAAAAAAAACTTGGTTGTTGTAGTCAATTCAAACTCATTATTTACAAATGTTCAGTCTGTCTATTGCCATCATTCCAAAGTCTTACATTCATGCACCCAGTTCAATAGTCATGTCTTTCAGTCTCACTCTCCACTGTACCGATGTTTGTAGTAGACTTCACTCCCACTGTTCACTCTCGCAACCACTTGATGCTCTGCTTGGTCGTAGCTTCGTTGTCTTTGCACNAACTCATTATTTACAAATGTTCAGTCTGTCTATTGCCATCATTCCAAAGTCTTACATTCATGCACCCAGTTCAATCAATAGTCATGTCTTTCAGTCTCACTCTCCACTGTACCGATGTTTGCAGTAGACTTCACTCCCACTGTTCACTCTCGCAACCACTTGATGCTCTGCTTGGTCGTAGCTTCGTTGTCTTTGCACGTCTGTCGCTTAATGCAGTGCAATCATCCAAATTCTCAAAACTCTCAACCTTCCACTCGGAGACTCATTGTTAAATAGTCTCGCTGGCCAGACCTAGAAGATTTCCAGGACACCGAGTCCACGCTGAGAGGCAAGTGTTTTGACAAGAACAATTTTTAAATATGACCTCAGAAATTCAATAATTCAATCCGCTCAAGGTCAGGAGTGCACGAGTCACGATAGGCTTATCGCAGCGGCATCCCTTTGTAAATCACCACAAGCTTCTTGGATTACGATTCGCCTGAACTACACACATTCTGTCGCTCTNCGCAGCGGCATCCCTTTGTAAATCACCACAAGCTTCTTGGATTACGATTCGCCTGAACTACACACATTCTGTCGCTCTTGCATAGGTTGGGCAAGGGAAGTGATGCAGACCAGCAAGTATGTAACAGTATAGAACATTAAATCTTCAAATACTGTCACACCCAACTATAAGGATAAGTTTGTGAAATGTTTAATAATTTCTGGTAATGTTAGCTAGCGTCAAACAAATTATTGAAAAATTTGTCAAAGCTTTCTTTTAATTAGAGATTGACTTCTGCTGTACTCATTTCTGGATGTGCACATGAGTGTANTTTTAAATATGACCTCAGAAATTCAATAATTCAATCCGCTCAAGGTCAGGAGTGCACGAGTCACGATAGGCTTATTGCAGCGGCATCCCTTTGTAAATCACCACAAGCTTCTTGGATTACGATTCGCCTGAACTACACACATTCTGTCGCTCTTGCATAGGTTGGGCAAGGGAAGTGATGCAGACCAGCAAGTATGTAACAGTATAGAACATTAAATCTTCAAATACTGTCACACCCAGCTATAAGGATAAGTTTGTGAAATGTTTAATAATTTCTGGTAATGTTAGCTAGCGTCAAACAAATTATTAAAAAATTTGTCAAAGCTTTCTTTTAATTAGAGATTGACTTCTGCTGTACTCATTTCTGGATGTGCACATGAGTGTANAAAAATTTGTCAAAGCTTTCTTTTAATTAGAGATTGACTTCTGCTGTACTCATTTCTGGATGTGCACATGAGTGTAGAATTTCTGGATTGTGTATGTCTTTTGAATCACGTAAGAAGATTAATTTAGTGGTTGCATTTATGCTAAGCCAACAAACAGAAACAACATGAGGTCCTTTTCATAATTTACTGTATTTTAAATTGTTGTAGTATTCTAAGTATTCAGGTTTTGCATGCTTCCATTATAAAAAATTATCATCTGCAATTCAGAGTTGCCAACTTGGTGAATTTCTTACCAGATCTGATGATTTCAGAAGATGGTCTGGTGACTAAATTTCATATTTGCGAAAGGTCAAAAAGTTGGTGATTTCTGTAACAATCAGGTAGTAGATCTGGTGATCTTAAGGAAGATCTAAGTTTTTTTCTGTTATCAGATTATCCACTTTTGTGTCTTCAGGACTATAATTTCCCTGAAATATATGTTTAACTGTAGAGAGAATTGGACATCTTGAGGGGCATTTTACATGTTTTATTGCATGTGACTATTTTTTGTGGGCAGTATCTTGAGGAAATAACAATACAATTTGGCACCATCATAAGCAAAGTATTGGGAATCTCTACACTGGAAAAATTTATGAAGTATTTATTTATACAGCTTGAGAGTACTGTGTGTTTGCACGCACGTCTAGCGAATATGTTACTGAATTATTTCACATGGTATTTACATTTGCTTTTTTTGTTTCAATTTGTGACAACAGTATTTATACAAATGGTGGTAAACAAATGATGTGAGTAATAACAAATAATATTTCAAATTGCGAGAAACTAATATTTTACATATTTTATATAATTTTAANCAAATGATGTGAGTAATAACAAATAATATTTCAAATTGCGAGAAACTAATATTTTACATATTTTATATAATTTTAATTAGAAGTAGACTAAGGTTACAATCTCCTGATTTTTGTATTTTGATTTAGAGACTTTCTCTCAAAAAATTAGGCAACTCTAAACAGAGTTTACTCACAGCTACTGCTGTCCCGAATGTGGCGACTACAGTGCCAGCTGGAACATAAGTTTTTCTAATATTTTGACAGTTTAGTCTTGAATTTTTAAGTTTTATCATAGTTTCTACCGAACTTAGTGAATATTGTATGTTCAAATAACTGGGAAAAACAGTAACAAATTTTTTGAGTTGGATAAAAAAATATTTTTGAGAAGGCGAAAAAAATTGGAGCGAAACAGTTTGGTTCTACATGACAATTATGCTTTCTCAGAAAACAAACATTTCAAGGAAATTTTTTTTTTTGGATTCAACCAGTTTTTCATAAGTTAAACCATTATAAACATTACTGGATGCCTTAAATATTTTGCTATGTCATACAAAAGTAAGACAGAAGTACTTATGTATCCTCTGCACCAGGATGTAATTTGCAAAAAACAAAGTTATGTTCTAAGGCAAGTAATACAGGTGTCCTCCCAAAGCGAGAACAACTTAATACGAATCACCATTTTCTATTCATGTTAGAAAAAATGTCTCGTTGCAAGTGTTTTTCTTTAAACATATGTTTACATTTCAATAAAACAAAATGAACTGATTTCATTATTACAAAACAAACAAGCAAGTGACAAAAACAGCAGAAGTTNTACATTTCAATAAAACAAAATGAACTGATTTCATTATTACAAAACAAACAAGCAAGTGACAAAAACAGCAGAAGTTTTTAATGCCAGGTATATTTGAAACAACCTTGTAATTGTTCCAACATTTAACTATGTAGTATACTAATATGCATGTTGAGGATTTACTATTATATATGAATGAGGCAATATGTATATATGTTTCTCCCCAGAAGGTGGTTGTACTAGTGAAAACATTACTTTCTACCACTGACAAACAATTAATTAATTTTTGTCTTCAATAAAACGCACTTCTACGGTAAAATGAAAATGCAGGGACATGGTCTTTGTATGGCAGCCATGCTATTAATCAGAAACCACATCATCAATATATGCATAGTCCTTTCATGGTAACTTCAAACTTTTCTGAAACACTGCTGGAGTTCTACTTTCAAGCTATTAATTCACCTCACACAAACACAGCTTTACCAAGTCTGGAAAATTACACCACAGAATCAACGCACCACACTTGCGCGCGCACAGTTTACTAATATTTTGCATAAGAACTGTTTATTACTAGCAATTACCAACACACCTATTTTCTCTCTGGTTTTATTCATATTAACCAGAAATGAAATATTAAAATTTGTATATAAAATATGAGTAAAAGTTTAATTTAACCAAAATTAAGATAATTTTATGTTGACAGTAGTATAAAATGCTTTTAATACATGAAATATTTAGGAAATAACCAAAAAATTAATATTTGAAGTAATTTTTCAAGGGTTTGATTCAAAAAGCGTAAAGATAAATACCGCAAATTGACTATAATGTGGGACGAAAATTGGGAGCTGGAAGACAGCTGTATTTAATTTGAAGCTTTGAAACATTACTATTTTAGTAAACAAGGAAACAGGATAGCTTGCTATACTATGTGTTGCTTTGTGATTATGTAAAATCAATTATTTCATCTACAAATTCTTTCCTGTCCACATTTTTCTCCATGGTCCTTTGTGCATCAACACGGTTGTTAGAACTGCTGTCATTTTAACTTCACTCACTCATGCAATTAGCTGATACAGGCTTTTGCACATGGACTGATGGTTCACATAATTTTACTTTACCACATACAAGTTGTCATCAAAATGTACTAGTTTGTGGAATAGTCTTAACCTTCTACAGTGAGCACCACCAGCCCCACAAAGAGTTGTACCAAGACCAGTAATAAATACTAACTCGTGCTTTAGTCTGTCTTCTATGGTTTCATAGTTGTGATTTTCCTTGGCATCATCTACGCATGTTGCTCTCCTATTCATATTTTCATTATTCATGAAAATAACATGTTTCACTAATGGAGGCCCTTGATAACATTAACAATTATACTACAAAAATGCATCTTTCTATAAGATGACAGTATTATTCTAACAGGTGAAAATGTCATGAAAGTAAGAGTAAGCCCAAACAAACGAAAGAGTTAAGACACTTCAAGAAAGCATGGTTTTCTAAAATTTTTGTCATGCCATTGGTTTACTTAAAAGAATTACTTTTATTTGAATTTANTTCAAGAAAGCATGGTTTTCTAAAATTTTTGTCATGCCATTGGTTTACTTAAAAGAATTACTTTTATTTGAATTTGAATAAAGAAAAATCTCCTTTGGCTACAAGAGAGGAAAGCTTTCAAATAATAAATTTATTAAAGAACTTAGCTATGGTGCGAAAAAAACTATTTCAAATGCTTTTATGCATTNAAGCTTTCAAATAATAAATTTATTAAAGAACTTAGCTATGGTGCGAAAAAAACTATTTCAAATGCTTTTATGCATTAAATTATTACAAGTGCATGTTGTTAAGAGTACTTGAGCAAACCACAGACAAGCAGATAAATGTAAAGCACTTAAGCATTTTAACTCTGGTAATGAGAATAGCTATGGCATTCTAAATACATGTTAGGTTACAAATACTGAATAACTATAACATACACCAGGGCACCTGTGACTGACCACTCATATTGTTCCAAATTTATGTCACTGGTTGCAACAGGGATAGGGACTAAGACAGTTTAGTAACTATCGTAACACTCCAAGGGTTGTGTGTTCCTGCCCACAAGTCACATGCAAAAAATGGTACCCTACCTAGATTTGACCCTGGTTGTGCCAATCACACATTTTATGTATGTCCGACATCTTTCATGTTAACACACACAACATTTCCCTTTAGATGCAGGGGTCGGTGGCTGAACGGTTAGCCTGCTTGCCTTCCACAAAAGCGAACCGGGTTCAATACTCAGCCAGGTCACTCTCGGATTTCCGCAAGTGGGAATTGTGCCAGACAATGCCACTGGTGGGTGGATTTTCTCGGAGATCTCCCATTTCCCCCGCCCTTGCATTCTGGCGCTGCTCCATTCTCACCTTATTTCACTTTCATCGGCTCTCAAGACTAAAATCTCTCCACTCAACTCCCTTTAGATGAGCATATATATAGTCATGTTGTAGCTTGCAAATAATTGTTAGGTAAAACTAATGATAAACAGAATGAAACTATCTCAACATGTTAAGACATGAGAGTAATTCTGTAAGCTGTTAAACCTCTTTTGATATTACATTCCATCTTTTATCACTAGTTATATGAAATTTATAATCCCTTGCATACAGTCGTAAAAAAAAATCATACATTTTGCATAATGTGTGGGTGAAAAAAAAAATCTAGTCAAATTTGCATGCAAGACATGCATGCAACTTTGCTTAATGACGCACTTACAAATTAATTTACACAAGAAAACACTAAATGTAGAGAATGAAACAATACTTACTGATTTGACACTGGATCGTACATTTCTACTGTCTGCAGAAAAGTGGATCCATCGTAACCACCACAAACATAGAGCTTCCCGTTGAGAGTTGCTACACCCAGACGGCATCGTCTTGTCTGCATGGGTCCAACTGAAGTCCACTTTCCAGTTTGTGGACTATAACGTTCCACCTATGAGTGAGTTAAAAGACAATGAACGTATATTTATGCAATTTATTGGATTTCAAACAATAAGCAAATATTGCTGAATTTTTCACATATATATGAAGTCAGAAATAAGTCAAGACAGTGAATAAATATTGA
This sequence comes from Clitarchus hookeri, assembly GCA_002778355.1. NCBI lineage: Eukaryota > Metazoa > Arthropoda > Insecta > Phasmatodea > Phasmatidae > Clitarchus > Clitarchus hookeri. The sequence continues at coordinate 41,795 of NQII01002735.1, forward strand.
GATATTTAATCGATACTATTTTAAAAACCAGAAAAGTACCTATAACCATTCAAGTCCACTGCCTAATATTTCATAAATTCCCCACTTCAGTTCCTGATATGTACTATTATGGTAGACAGTATTACTGATGTCTTCCTTTAAACAGCAGGGAAATTATTTTAGCTAAGACTTTACTTATTATTTGAATAGTCAAATAAAATAAGTATCTATTTGGATTTAAAAAAAAACCAGTTAGCAGCCAGGAGCCTGATAGAAACCCCAAGCATCAACATGGTTATGAAAACTGCATCATACTTAGTGGGACTTGGCAGGAAGATTATGTCGGTCGTTTGCCATTCATTACCTTCTGCAGTACGGAGGTGAGCCAAACCCATCAACAACTTCTTCAAAAGCATGTTAAAAATTACAGAGTTGTCACAAGTGGCTGGAAGAATAATGTACAAGTGTGTGCTAAAAATAGTGGAATTGTGTTTAGCTAGTGTGCCTGGGCAAATATATTTGAGAGATGNATAATGTACAAGTGTGTGCTAAAAATAGTGGAATTGTGTTTAGCTAGTGTGCCTGGGCAAATATATTTGAGAGATGATGCTGTAAAAATATATTTATGTATACATGCATATTAACATGTGTGTATATATAGAGTTACATGTTGACACACTGNGATGCTGTAAAAATATATTTATGTATACATGCATATTAACATGTGTGTATATATAGAGTTACATGTTGACACACTGCATTATTCCCTTGCCCAATTCTGTTTGAGCGTGCGAAGCACAGTGGGTTAAGGACATTACTGATAACCCGACATGTGCACTGAAATTTACAAAAGTGGGTGGGGCGCATGCTATGATAAGCTGCCGCTTCTGTCCTTGACAGGATTGCATTTCTGGGGTTATAGTTGCAAAAATGTTCTGGTAGTTGCCCCCACCTCCATCATCGCGACTCGGAGTGCGAGGTTCTTTCCAGATTGAGGCAGCTGGCCTATATTAGCCACAAAGGGCCTCAGAGTAGCAAATCTAGAGCCCTGTACGGACTTAAGCAATAAGTGTGCAGGGATGGAGAAGTGATGAGCAGTGGACAGTCACCAGCGAGAGTGAAAACTGCGAGCATCAGTACAGTGAAGAGTGAGACTGACCAGCGGGACTGTGGAACTGGATGCGAGAGTGACAAGACATTTGGAATTATGGCAATAGACTGTTTGATTGGGAATGTGTAAATAATAAGTGCAGATTAAATGACTGTAGTGAGAATCAAGCCAATGAAGAGTGACAAGACATTTGGAATTATGGCAATAGACTGTTTGATTGGGAATGTGTAAATAATAAGTGCAGATTAAATGACTGTAGTGAGAATCAAGCCAATGATAAGAACTTTAATTAGAACTGCGAATTATCATTAAATATCCTGCTCACTGAGAATAATAAGTGTTAATAGTAGAGAGAGGTAGTGCCATGTTGTAAATAATAGCTGTATGTAATTTTATAGCATTAAAAATAAATTATAAAAATTAAAATTAGTTCTTTCATTTTCATTAATACCTCCATGCCTCACAAGCAATGATGCGCCCCTGGAGTCTTGTAACAACCTGCATGTGTATATATACATATATGTATAAATTTAATATGATTATCCTGGCAACAGCTAACACTGCTGTTTGTATGACTCTGTGTTATCTCAGTAGGCGAACAGAAATCAGATGTTAATATGTCATAACAATGAAATTACAAATAAATTTGAAACAAACGCACACAAAACAATTTAAAACAACAAGAAAATTCACCATTAGCACAGTACATCCTTTTCATAGTTCAAAAGGTGGAAAACCACTAAAACTATCCAAAGTCATTTTCAGAATAATAAGTGAAAATTTTAATAATCTTAACTGACATATGGCAAGCAATATTCAAGAAAAAAAATATCATTTTTTTAAGTTTTCATTTAATTGAATTAGTTAAGTTATTGAAATTTTATACTGAAATAAAATATATTTACCTATTCCCATCCCTCTCACAGCATGAAATATGTATTTACTGGCGACCCGGCCCGGCTTCGCCTGGGTACAATTTAGTTTTTACAGCGATACACTAATAAATAAATTGNGTATTTACTGGCGACCCGGCCCGGCTTCGCCTGGGTACAATTTAGTTTTTACAGCGATACACTAATAAATAAATTGAGAAAAGACAATTACAATATCATATGATAGTAAATTAGTAAACTACTACCAAATATAACATACATACATACACATCANGAAAAGACAATTACAATATCATATGATAGTAAATTAGTAAACTACTACCAAATATAACATACATACATACACATCACGCCTATTTCCCAGAGGGGTAGGCAGAGATTATGGACCTCCATTTACCACGATACTGACATACCTGCCTCCTTCGCTTTATCCATATTCATACATCTCTAATATAATAATATTATATGAAAGTGGTTTAGAAAATATCTTTGTATACAACATTAATCATTTTATCTCCAACCGCCAGCACAAAAAGATTTCTGTTTGAAGTGGCATGCGAAAGGGCTACGTATAGTTGTCCGTGTGAAAAACATACTTCACTCAAATTCACTCCAGCCACATTAAGTGTTTGACCCTGTGCCTTATTTATGGTCATACCAAACCAAACTCTTATTAAAAATTGGACTCTTTTAAAATTAAAAGGCAAAACCGAGGGAATCATTGGTATTATAGTATTAAAACAGTTTCTCCAGTACCGCAGCCAGTTAGAATAGTACCTTCAAATACAATAATTTTTTAAAACTTTTTATTTGTAATTGAGTCTTGTTGCATAATTTCGGTGGATTTTTATTTCGCAATAAAATTATGGGAGCTCCAACTTTTAAAATCAGTTTGTGTGGTGGCATGCCAGAAGGATTCAACAATTAAGAAATTCTGTGGGATAGTGCATAGCTTCTTCACTGTCGAGTACTGTATCTACTGAGTAATCGACTTGTGTTGGCGCATTGAATTTTGGAAAAACTAATTCATAAATTTTTTCGACTTGTTCATTAGTAGGCGATAATAACACTCTTTCTTTGAACCACGATAGTGTTTTATTTGAAAGGTCGTATATTTCAGGGTATACGTTATCTATCAGTTGTTGGTGGTCGGTGACTAAAATACATATCACTATCGAGAGAAATTTTTCCACAATCCATTGGAAGCTCTTCATTTCCGACTTTCAGTAGCATGTCATCAAACATGCTGTTATCTTCTGAAGACATAAAAGTACTCTCATGTTTGTTTTGAGTGAGTGCTAGTTTTGTTACCTTGGGCCAAATTGTATGCTGTAAAGGACATTTCTTATCTATATTAAACAGTTTTAATTATGCAGTAAATAATTTTGATAAATNCAAATTGTATGCTGTAAAGGACATTTCTTATCTATATTAAACAGTTTTAATTATGCAGTAAATAATTTTGATAAAGATTAAGTTCCTTACGGTTAGAAAAGACAGTGAATTTTACGTTTGTTTTTACTGCATAATTTAAATTGTAAATACGCTTATTACTACTTATCTATTAAAGATAAATATATGCTACTGGACTTTTTTGTAGATCATTTANAAATTGTAAATACGCTTATTACTACTTATCTATTAAAGATAAATATATGCTACTGGACTTTTTTGTAGATCATTTAATTTTACACAATTCTTTCGCACATGATTTTGTTATATCTCTACAGGATTAGGCAGTGTATTCCATGAGAGCGCGCTGGCGGCAAACTTTTTTCCCTGACTTGATTCACTAATACCATTAATACTCAGCTCCTATAACTGCTAGGCAATTTTTAATATACACAAACCTTCCTCGATAAATGCAGATCATAACAGTAACAACCGCATCCAAATCCGTTCAGTGGTTCTCGAGATTAGTGGTCATACAGACAGACGCATGCCAGGAACTTCCTTTTATACTACACTGGAGAGCAAAAAAAAACTGGTATAGGCGTGTGTCNTACAGACAGACGCATGCCAGGAACTTCCTTTTATACTACACTGGAGAGCAAAAAAAAACTGGTATAGGCGTGTGTCTGCAAATAACAGAGGTATGGAACCAATAAGAGTAACGCGATGCAGTCGGCAGCACCTATATAAGACAACAAGCATCTGGCAAAGTTGCTAGATCGGTTACTGCTGCTACAATGGCAGGTTATCAAGATTTAAGTGAGTTTGAACGTGGTGTTATAGTCGGCGCACGCGAGATGGGACATAGCATTTCCGAGGTAGCTATAAAGTTTGGATTTTCGTGTATGACCATTTCACGAGTGTACCGTGAATATCAGGAATCCGGTAAAACATCAAATCTTTGACATCGCTGTGGCCGGAAAAAGATAGTGAGTGAACGAACGGGGCAAACGACGACTTACAAGAATCATTAAACATGACAGACGTTCAACCCTTTCTCAAATTGGCGCAGATTTCAATGCTGGGGCATCAACAAGTGCCAGCGTGCGATCTATTCAACGGACCATCATTGATATGGGCTTTCTGAGCCGAAGACCCACTCGTGTACCGTTGTTGACTGCACAACACAAAGCTTTACACCTCGCCTGGGCCCGCCAACACCGCCATTGGACTGTTGATGACTGGAAACACGTTACCTGGTCTTACGAGTCTCGTTTCCAATTGTATCGGGCGGATGGACGTGTATGGGTATGGAGATATCCTCATGAATCCATGGACCCTACATGTCAACAGGGGACTGTTCAAGCTGGTGGAGGCTCTGTCATGGTATGAGGCGTGTGCAGTTGGCATGAAATGGGACCCCTGATATGTCTAGATACGTCTCTGACAGGTGACAGATACATAAGCATCCTGTCCGATCATCACCTGCACCCATTCATGTCCACTGTGCATTCTGACGGACGTGGACAATTCCAGCAGGATAATGCGACACTCCACACGTCGAGAGTTGCTACAGAGTGGCTCTAGGAACACTCTTCCGACTTTACACACTTCCATTGGCCACCTAAATCACCTGACATGAACATTATTGGGCATATCTGGGATGCCTTGCAATGTGCTGTTCAGAAGAGATCTCCACCGCCTCGCACTCCTATGGATTTGTGGACTACCCTGCAGGATTCATGGTATGAATTGCCTCCTGCATACCTTCAGACATTAGTCGAGTCCATGCCACGTCGTCTTGCGGCACTTCTGCATGCTCGCGGGGGCCCTACATGATATTAGGCAGGTGTACCAATTTTTTTTGGCTCTTCAGTGTATGTAGTTTTTAATGACTTTAGGTTTCCTTACGTATATGGCTAATTTATCAGTATAATAACAGTATAAAATATAAATTTTCTGCTACAGTTCAATTACAGAGAAAATACGACCACAGGTCATGTTCCAATTTACACTTTTGTTGACAAAATGGTAACATTAACAATTTTGTTAGTAAAATTGATGAAAGAAATATAAGGACGAGAGGATTTTGTTTTCTTTCAAAATACAGTGTTAGAATTAGATAATTCAAAACAGCATTTGAATCAACGATCATGCAAAAGTCTATGCAGATTTCAGTCTATTTGGAACTTAACTTTCTTGATTTAAAACTTCTTTCTTTTGTGATGATTTTATATATATACACATATATATAGAGAGAGTCTAAATTTTTCAATGCGTTCCATTGCTGACCATGTTCGAATTCTTCTTCCTCCTCAAGCAGTAAGAAATTCCTGCCAGCCAGATTACACACTAAATAATAACATTAATTTTCCTGCTGCCAGAAAAACTTTAATTACATATTTCTTGTGAACAATAAACCACATTAAAACACCGGAATTGAAAATGTGTATCAATCGGCGATAAGCTTGGAGATACATACGAAACATAGAAATGATTGCTAAAAATAAAAATAGATTTTTACATACCACAATTACGAGGCAAATAATCCTTACAATGTGTACATATTACCTTGTAATGATGCAAGTAATAGTAAATGATAATATATGAGGGAAATATTTATTTTTCTATACATTTGGGGATTGATGCAATTTATTCTGTGTTTGGAACTTTGAGGAAATAGCAGTTTGTATTTATTTTATATGTTTTCAATTTTCAGCATTTATAATTCCATTCAAGTCATTTGACAGTAGCAATGATTATTGTAAGGTGATGNTATATGTTTTCAATTTTCAGCATTTATAATTCCATTCAAGTCATTTGACAGTAGCAATGATTATTGTAAGGTGATGTAATGCATGTTTCTTTTACTAGTAAGCTAAGGACATGTAGTTTTCTGTTGTAATATGGTGCAATATAAGTAGGATGACAAGGGTTGTGCTGTGTCAACATGATGAGATATACGCCCATGTTGCGATGGTTCCAGTCACACCAGTGTATGTTTGTGCTATTTTTAGACATGACAGCAACATGCGACACCCCTATTGGGCAGTTTTTGGTGGTACAATGAAGCTNTATATGTTTTCAATTTTCAGCATTTATAATTCCATTCAAGTCATTTGACAGTAGCAATGATTATTGTAAGGTGATTTAATGCATGTTTCTTTTACTAGTAAGCTAAGGACATGTAGTTTTCTGTTGTAATATGGTGCAATATAAGTAGGATGACAAGGGTTGTGCTGTGTCAACATGATGAGATATACGCCCATGTTGCGATGGTTCCAGTCACACCAGTGCATGTTTGTGCTATTTTTAGACATGACAGCAACATGCGACACCCCTATTGGGCAGTTTTTGGTGGTACAATGAAGCTTTTGAAGATACTTAGGACAGGTACAGCCTTCGTCGTGCAACAGAAAAGAAGTTGATGGACACTTGACGAGTGCAGAATGCACGAGTTGCGATTGTAACTCACATCGCAACGCCCGTGCCCTATCTTTCTTTTTCATTGTGTTTTGGACGAACCTGCAAACTACTAAATTATTTCTGCTGGTGTGAGGGGTCAGTTAGGGAGCCAGGAGAGAATTTTTTTTCTCTCCCATCTCCATAAATATCCTCGCGCTGAAAGTATCTTTGACAAAAGAATAATCTGTACTGCAATTATTTTCTCTTTCCTGCTTGTTTGTTATGAAGTTTTTTTTGCGCTCCTGCTGTAACTGAACTGCAAAATAAAATATAATTAAACCCAGTTAAACTATATTTCTGGCTCGTATAATTATCTTATTTTGAGTACCTTTATAAACTTGAGACTCAATTGTTCAGATCCGAATGAGTTAGACGAGTTAATGCTCAACGAATGCCACGCCTGGCACGTTCTGTATCAATACAAGCTCTAAATTATTCAAAAATGGTAGTAAATGTTAAAAAAACTTCCAGAAAGAATAATTTTGTCAAACATACGAAATAACAAAGTTCTTCGCAGTTTTTCTGGACTTCTGTTTATTGAGTACAATCTAATATAATGCAAAATCTTAGGTTTTTCAAAAATAATTCCTTCTTTCATACAGAAAAAAATTTAGAAGTTAATGTTTACAGATTATATTTATGTAGAAAATTTTTAACCTTATTGAAAAAAGTTTCAAAACTCACAACATAAAGGTTAGATATATGTTCTTATCAACTTTATATATGACTCTGCCTCGTTAAAGTTAAAGAGTCCCATTCAATAGGAATGAAACGTAGATATGGACAAGTATTTGAAGAAAGGCACCGTGAAATTCGTACTCTTGTCTGCTGATCAACGATCAATACTTTTCAGTTTTTGTTCTTCCGTCTCATTTTTATTTTCTGGGCTAGTAACACACAAAATTAGAAATTAATGGCATTCACCACGTTTTACAATTTTTACGCAGGAGTGAAAATAAGTGTTTTGTGGATGTAAGGGAACCAATTTTTCGCATACTCTTTGGATGAATATACAAAAACAAAGTAACAAGCGTGGTTAACAGATTCCTATGATCATTGTAATTATTTTTGTGAAAAACTTTTTACTGTGGCTTATAACTAATAAGTATGGGTTTCAGTATGCAGCTTACAGGTACTGCATTACACAGTAAAAAATTATGATTATCAATTGACGCGTGACGCTTCCTACCACTATTCTTTTTTTACAACTTCGCCTCATTCACATACGCGCCACATGCCCTGGAAGAAAGTCGAACACCATCTAGTCGCCTCTTAGACTAGGCTATCACCACCCCTCGGGAAACGTCAGATAACAAGAGACCCAACTATGGAAGTAGGAAGTCACATCACTGCCCCCGCCGATTAAAATACTGCTGAGAAAAAGCCAGCCGGCTTGCAAGAGTTTGTCCCTAAGCAAGCGGTGGATAACGCCTGCACAGTTGCCAAACTACCCTGCCGCCACCCCACCGAGAGATGGCAGCAGAGTCGCCACCTGACCCGAACCTGAGGGGTGATGGTCGAAGATAACCAAAGTGCTAGAGACATGAAGGAATCCCCCAGCTCGGGGTATATATNGGGTGATGGTCGAAGATAACCAAAGTGCTAGAGACATGAAGGAATCCCCCAGCTCGGGGTATATATAGGCTGACACCCGGCAGAAATATCAGTTTTTCTGGTAGCTCGCCTTAGCCCAAGTTGTACTAACGCTCTCTATTGTCAGCCACAGTCATCCTTAGGACTCTCCCGAGAGCTCCTCTAGTTCTACACCATCAAGCCCTGACACCTTCAACACCAGTGCAGCCAAAGAGTCGTCGCTACCCCCGACACTTGCCATCAAAGTTCTCCACACCCAACAAGTACATCACACAAGGTACCCTGAGTCCCTTCAGGACTAACAAGCCGCAGTTAGGGTTAAGTTGTTTTCATGGCTACCTAGTTGTTGCCCCCATCCACTCTTCAAGTCAGGCACTTCCAGTTGGCAGGCCCCTTCACCTCTTTCCTCCAACCAATTTTGTTGATTACCCAATGTGTGTATTCCAGTATACTTCTGTTTCCTTGCTCTGGAGAGAACGTGTGCACTTCTCCTCAACCTGGTAAGTGTCATCCCGTAAGGAAGCGGAAGGGAATAGCGTATTTGGCAACTGATTTACCGCCGTAGTAGGCAGTAGGACGTCAGGCAGACCCTAAACCGTCCTGCACGTATGTCACATACACTACAGATTCGATGGCCATCCATACTGTGAACCAGGTACCTNTGACAGAAGTTAATTCTCAGCAGCTCACCTCAGCACAACTTGTGCTGAAGCTCTCTACCTTCTGCCCTCCTCACGAGGAATCACCAGTGACCCGACGTTCTTCCAGATCCAGTGCCCAGCTAACCTCCAAAGAAGTTTTCACCCCCACAACCTCATTTGCCATTCTGGTAGTGACACCAGAGTTCCTTCAGGACTAACATTGTCATCAGTTAGCATCCAGTTGTTTTCATAGCTACCTAACTTGATTGCTCTTGTTATTTCTGACAGGTCCCCTTCGCCTCTTTTATCGATAACATAACCTTAACTTCCACAGGTTACATAGTAATTAGGTAAATTGCAGGAGATAGTACGGGTCACTGTGTTTATCCTGGACAGAATTAACAAAAAAAACGTGTTCTAGTCTAACCTTGGAGTACCCATTCTAGGGTAAAACTGTACCCCTTTCAATCCTGGTAAGTGCAATCCGTCAAGGGCGAGGCAGGTGACTATAGCTTGGAACTGATCTCCGACTTTAGTGTCCTAAACAAGGACAGCATGTATGTCGCCAAACACCACACATTCATAGGCCACCCATACTGTGGACAGGGTACTGAAGAGTATCTAATGCGCAGTACGGTATAGTCCCCTACTAGCAAGACTACACAACGAAGTTGTTAGGCCACCTGAGTCAGTTAACCCACTCCATCCATGGCGTCCATTTGCCGGTTGGAGTAACACATCTGACAAGGAGTGACATAATCGCCTATGGGTACATTCTAACTAGGAAAACCGTAGCCTGCCTCTGCTTTCCGGAAGTTGATGTTAGAGCCTTCCGTTAATGCTGTTCACCCATAGAAGGGGTAAAAAGGTGGAGCAACCAGAGGACAGCTACTGTCCCTGAGACTTAACAGTTAGTAAGCAACCCCATCAGCCTTCAGCTGTTTAACCCCGCGAGAGCAAGCTCCAGCCGTCCGTCAACTGCTGAGGCCCAACCTCACAGTTTACTCAGTTAACCTCTTTGAGTCACCCCGCAAGACCATTGGACCACCACATCCAGTCGTCGTCAGCCTAAGACTAGGCCTACCGGTGACCTTGGGAGTGACACAGACACCAGCTTCTAGCTCGCGGCATCCAGTCGCCCAGCTGCAGATACACCAGAGGACCATCAAGAAGTCAACCATACCACCTTCAGCCCTAGGAAGGGGCGCAGCCCTGTGGCAACAGCTTCCAGCCACCAGTCGACCTCGGGTAAGGCCTGAACAAAGTAAGCCAGCACCAGCACCTACCCCAGCCAACCGGAGGGCTCTTAGTGTAACGCCTGATTTCGTACCTAGAAGACAGCCTACCAGTCCAACCCTGTGCAAGGGACCAGTTACGGCCAAGCGCCTGATTGTGCAAATTCCACTTCATTAGGACTTACACGGAACCAGTGTCTCTGACCTGACACCTAGTGAAACCCTTGCTCGCATCGTCAACTTTACTTAAAACAAACAAAACATTGCCGCATCTAGTATTCTGTCCTTTACTTTCTTCAGAATATTGGTATTAAAAATAGTGAAAAAACTGGGTTGCAGAAATCAGGAAATCATTGATCGGAACTCGGACAGTCGTATTAGTCACAAAACTTGTACACTCAAACGTGGATCCAACTGAAGATCATGTTTTAACCAAGATCTTAGGATTTCGGTTCAGGGCAGTTATTTGTGCAACCAGTTATAAGTGCATCTACTGCTTCCAGCCTTCAAAAATAAAACATTGGGTAAAATTATTAGATTTATTTCACAGTTTCATTTCTGTTGTATAAAGAGGGGGGGAGGAGGAGGGGAGACATACACACACACACACTCTCTTTCTCTCTCTCTCTCTCTACACACACACACACACAGAGTAAAACCTCTATATAGCAAAATTGAAGTGACCAAATTTTTTTGTGTTTTTGTCATAGATGGGTTCCTTATAGATAGGTGATTTACAATGTGTTTCTTTTTTCATCATGCACTCAATTTTTTATATAATTGCTGCTGAAATTGAATTGCATTGGTTCTTTTGTATTGATGTATATAAGAAAAGTATTATATTGATTGTCTTTTGAACACCTATACAGTAAACCATTATGGCAAATATTAAGAAACTACCATTGTCAGAAAAAAATATACCACTAATTTTGTTTGGAGCAACATTATGTAAACAAAAAATTTGCGAAATTTTTAAATTTTAAACAAGTAATAAAAACTCTTTTGATAAAAAAAACTGTGGTACACATCAAGTGAAACAATACAGCACTTAAAATAACATTATGGCTTTTGTATATTTTATTTTTCTCTAAAATATGTGACAAACGAAAAAGTTTTTTTTACAGTTTTAAATTAAATTTTGTAAAAAAGGAGAAGTATAAAAGGGAAGCAAATATAATAAGACTTTTCAGTCTTTGTTATGAAGAGGTTTTGTGCCGAAGAGTGAAAAATAATTTGTTATAAGGAGTTAAAAATTCATTGTATCATATATAGTTTTGACCGGACCAAACACAAATTTTGTTATAAGGTTTTTGTTATAAAGAGGTTCACTATATAGAGGTTTATATATATATATATATATATATTTTTTTTTTTCCAACACTTAAACATTACATTAGTTTTTACATTTCAGAAGACTGACACAAAATCACGGAACCACAATAAAAATAGTGGAACCAATACCGGAATCTGAACCTGTTTTTTTTGTATTCGATCATCCCTAAAATACAATAATCAAACATTCAGTTTCCACAACCAATTCTGACAAACCTTTTTCTTTCTTCCCTTAATTTTACCTAGATCAACTAAGAAAATACAAGCTTGCTTTACTGCAGTCAGTAGGAACCTGTCAATTATTCATAATTTCCTCCTACCATCTTTGCTCATGTGGGACAGAAATGGTGAGAATACATTTAAGTAGTCTATAACATACATATGCTTACAGAGTCAAATATGGACAGGCCATCATGGCCTCCCAGTGCATATATGTGAGAATCGAAGGCCACAACACCACCAGCACTGCGATGCCGCATCATGTTCGCCAAGTAAGTCCACTCGTTCCTCTCAGGGTTGTAGCATTCCACTGTATTAAGCGAAGTCACTCCATCATAACCCCCACATACGTAGAGTCTGTCATTAAGAGCTGCAGCCCCTACTGCACTGCAACAAGAAAAAAATTCTTATCAAAACCCATTCCCAACATCATATAACAGTTTGTGATAATCATAATTGAACTAATGATTATGTAATGTAAAATATATGCAACAAAAAATACACTGCAGAGGAAAAATCACAACCTCATATATAAACACATTTTCAACAAAAATACAGTAAAATGTATCACATTAATTGGTACTTTTTGAAAGAAGCAACACTTCCCTTTTAAATGGTATTATATTTTTGACAACCATACCTATTATGTTATAACATCTTTATATGCAACCTGGTTCGGTATTGATGACAAGTCTCTCCCCCCTCTGAGCCAAGAAGCTGTTGCTCAATTCTTGGGGTCTTTTAGTGGGCGGAGCCCTCCCTGGTATCTTAATAACTCATCTTTCTGCTCAAGGAAGTGCAGAAATAGAAGTGGGATGAGTAGAAGTACGGGAAGGGGCAAAATCTGCAGTAGCACTGTCGGGCTTAGCAGACGGCAGACGTACGGGAAACGTGAATTGGTGTTTAGTAGTGACAGTATAGCCTGTCGCACGATGAAACAATCATTAGGAGATGTATACCATTGAAGGGATACCCCATCATACTCAAACCCCATGAAACAACAACTTCTGTAAAAGCCAGCTGTTTATACAAAAGCTATTGAATATGTATGCAGAAATGAAGACATTGCTGTCATACATTTTGAAAAGTATACTCAGACTGGTTTAACTGTGACAAAATGTGGTCTATTTGTAGATTTGCAACACAGGATTTGGTAGCTAGTCCTGATGGACTTGTAAAATCAGAAAATGTCCAGGAAAATAGTATATCAGTTTCAGGCAAGAAACTCAATAGTTCGTAAAATATGAAGTAATTTGATGACACATTTTTTCAATTATTCCCTTTTTAAATACATACTACTTATGATTTGTTAAATGTGACCATATGCCAGATTTGGCAAAAAATGTTTCAAATGGTTGACAGATGTATGATACATAACANGATTTGTTAAATGTGACCATATGCCAGATTTGGCAAAAAATGTTTCAAATGGTTGACAGATGTATGATACATAACACCAAATATAAAATAAGGTGAACTTTTTTACTCAGTATTGCTATAAATGTAAAGGATGATGAATGGTATATAGAAATCCTACATAATTTCTGAAGTAGGTTTCTGTAACCAACTGTTTACATATGCTTCTGCAGCTGGCNTGGTATATAGAAATCCTACATAATTTCTGAAGTAGGTTTCTGTAACCAACTGTTTACATATGCTTCTGCAGCTGGCGTCGGCCTAGTGGACTCTGAACAGCGCTTAGGCAGGGTTGGCGATAAAGGTGGTACTGGCTTCAATAATGCGAAGCACCCTGGACAGTATGATGAAGGTAAACTGGAACTGCTGGTCGTGGACGGTGTCTGCCAGGTAATGGATACTATGGTGTTACTGGTTCGCAGGTGAACAGTTTCCTCATGTAAGCGAGTATAGATTTTTTGACAGTTGGCCCCCTGTCTCACAGATTATTGAACCTGTGCAGCGGCTATTCTCTCAGCCTTTGCCCTTCCTACCGTATGGTGGGGCATGTGGCAAGGTAAACGATCCACACTGCTGGTGGTCTGCGGGTTGACCCGAGCCTTCTTGACAGGTGTGTGTACCATCCCATTCCCACTGCATCCAACACAGTGTAGGCAGAATGGTTAAAGTGGCAAGCCATGCACCAAAAGTCCAACCTGCCTCTCAGAGGCCGATGATTCTGCAGTCAAATGGGCTTGTATTTGTTCTGCTACAAATTTCTTTCTTGAGTTGTGTTTTTCCCCATTGTGCAATGTTTTCTATGATCACTTAGCTGTAAGAATATTAGGAATAACATGGGCCAATGCTTGGTTAAACAACTAGTTTCTTTCAAAACTGTTCCCGGATGAAGTGTTCTTACACACATACCACCATCAGTGGTGGCATATATTAATTTTCTAACACTGTTTCTCACTTCCTGGTTATCATTTATATTGTCAGATGTCTGGTAGCTAGTGTATTCAAAGTTCTCCATTATAATCCAACAAAACAAAAAACTGAGTAATGNATATTGTCAGATGTCTGGTAGCTAGTGTATTCAAAGTTCTCCATTATAATCCAACAAAACAAAAAACTGAGTAATGGATGTTATTGTATACATGATTACATATATTACATAAGTTCCTATCAAAAATTTTAATGTAGGCACAATCATCCAGCTAGGCAAAATTGCTTGTTGAATGTGCCGTTGGGTCATGCTGCATGTTCACTGAACTTAGCTCTGTGGCTCACACTGCTAGTAAGGCCTTATTTGGTGTCTTGTAGCTATGAATGATGGAGGGACATGTATGGCCCCTAATGGCNCTCACACTGCTAGTAAGGCCTTATTTGGTGTCTTGTAGCTATGAATGATGGAGGGACATGTATGGCCCCTAATGGCACATCTGCACAATCAAACAAGCATTAAACATAAATGGGACATATGTCGAGCTAAAATGATACTATGTGGCAACCTTCATTGTACCAATGCAATTTATTCATGGTGATAAATGTTTTTTGCAAATGAGTGTATTTCTTAAAAGGCATTACCAACACACCTATTTTCTCCCTGTTATTTATTATAAATGAAATATTATGATTTGTAAATGTGACACGTGACAGTATAGTTGTTTTTGTTTCTGCAGTAGATCAGGCGCAAAGGTATGAAAGGGGTACAGAACCTAATGTGGCGGGGTCTGTAAGATTTGGCATTTTGCTTTTATGGTGCCTTTATACAGCGTTGGGCGGTTATGCCACGGCTGGTCACAAAGTCGAGCTGTGCTAATATCGGTTTACGAATGTGGGGTGTTGGTGGAGCCGCTGACTTACCTCCTACTGCCGGTCAACGGGTGCTCGTCGGAGCTGATCCAATGTGGGGTCTTCTGGCCTGGCTGGTTGGTGGCGATGGCGTCTGCTGAACGGCTTGGCATAGATGCGTACTCGGCTGCGGCTAGTAGGCTTCCGGCTTACTGATACTGGTTGATGGAGCTGGGTCTGTGTCGATGATGGTCTCGACATCTAGTTCCAGTGGCAGGCGTAGGTTGAGGATCTGGACGACCGGGTGTACAACCCCAGGGAGTTGTACCACGGGTCCAAACGGAGACCTCGACAGTTGGTTGGCAATGGGAGCTCGTTCCAGTGGGGCGAGATAGCTGAAGGCTGGGACAGGTTGCTTAAGCAGTGCTTGCTTGCCAGATAGGATAGCAGCTGCCTTCCTGTCNCGAGATAGCTGAAGGCTGGGACAGGTTGCTTAAGCAGTGCTTGCTTGCCAGATAGGATAGCAGCTGCCTTCCTGTTGCTCCACTTACTACCCCTCCTGTGGGTGAACATCATTTACCAGGGAATTAGGTGTTACAGTTCACTTCTGCAACGGGGGGCCAGATAACGATTACCCTAGCTACAGTGTAATTTGGAAGGGGTAGATCCTTTCTTGCTAGGCCTGGCACTCCCTCCGGCGAGTTTATACGCTGTGGAGGTAGTGGGTCAACTGACAAGGATAATCTAACCTCTTCGTCGTGTCTTGCTAGTGGTTGTGGCTCTACCGTATATGTGCACCAGGTACCTTTACGTGCCTGGTCCACAGTATGGGTGGCCGTCTAATGGGTTGTCTCTTATGANCCGTATATGTGCACCAGGTACCTTTACGTGCCTGGTCCACAGTATGGGTGGCCGTCTAATGGGTTGTCTCTTATGATGTACATAGAGTCCTTTATAGGGGACGGGCCGCAGTCCTACACTAAGATCTGCAAAATCAGTATTAAATCTACCGTTTCCTGNTAGAGTCCTTTATAGGGGACGGGCCGCAGTCCTACACTAAGATCTGCAAAATCAGTATTAAATCTACCGTTTCCTGCCTTTCAGTTGTGGGGTGATGCTTACAGGAGAAGACTAAGCACAATTTACACAAGAAAGAGAAGACTGCGGTTAAACTGGATACGTGTTTTATTCTCTCCAGAATAAGACACGTGATCAGTACTCTCCTACTGTAACCAAGGCACTGATTAACTATCGGAAGGTAAGCAAAAACAGGTGAAGGTGCTTGTCGGCTTGAAGAGCCTGGTCTGAAGGGCAAACTAAAAGAGCACAGAGCAACAACTAGGTAGCCATGATAACAACTAAACCCTAACTGAAGCTGGTGGTGTATGAGGTGTGGGGTTGACGACAATGTCAAGTGTTAAAGGGGGAACGACGACTCTTCTGGGTTGCAGTGGGTGCTGAAGAAGTCTGGCAGTGATAGCTGAAGAGTGGAAGAGAGCAAACAGAGCAGGGAGCCTTGGCAGGACTTGTGTGAAGGCGAGCTGCTGAAGTGAGCTGCCATTCTGCAGCGGTACAGGGACATATATTCTCCTGCGCTGGGGGGTCATCACGGGTGCCCTCGGGCTGCAGGTAGCTTCGACGGGGGTGACTCCTTCCTCCTGGGCGGAGCCGAACTCTGCTGCCATTTCTCGGGATGGCTGGAAGCAGGCCTCCCTGCTATGCGGGGTTGCATTAGCTGCACGAGCTCAAGCGCAGTTTCACTGGTGTGGTTTACTGGTATATTCCCATTTCACTGGGTTTTATTTAAGGCGGGGGCAATTTAATAAATTCTTCCTTTGGGAGCATTACGGTCTCCAGTCATCCACCTTATTATAGAAGACGTAATGTTGGCTTGGGTAGCAGTAGTTCAGGGTTGTATCACTTGTAGGGCACGTGGCATGCACATGATGATTCGTAGTTGCAGTATAAAAAAAGTAGTCTATATACGCGTCACGCATCAATTCCCCCCCCCCATTTTTTTTTCACTCTTGGGATGTAGGATCATCGCGTGAATTCTTGTGGATAGGTGATTTCGGACTGTCATCTTAATATGGGCGGATTTAGCTTCTGTCTTGGCCGTTCTTCTGTGCGCTCTCTGGGCGGCACTGGCTCATGCGGGTTTACTGGTTGCTCTGTCTCACTCTCTCTCTTCGCTTGGGTAGCTTGGCTGGTGGAGCGCTAATGGCTTCGGCCCCCTGGGGAGCTGTGTTGAGGGAGTAACTAGGATTTCGGGTGAGTGTCCATAGCCCTTCAAGGAAAGTAAAAATATGTGATGCTCACAGAAACAGCTGAGGGCTGTGGTTACCTACATAAACTATTTACAGTTTATCCTGAAAAGTCAAAATTAACAGCGTTCACGTAACTCTTAAGTACTGGGGGTAAATAGGGTATTTACAGTCCCAAACTCACATGGGGTGTGGTGAATATATCTTTCTGCCTGCCCTGGCACTGAAGGAGTGGTAAAAGCAGCTTGCTCTGTAGCCTCCTCTGGGTCGCAGGACAGGTTCACATTACGTGTGACAGGTTCGACTCTGGGGAGGGGGGCATTAGGACTTCTGAGCCCTGTGTCCCCGGGATTTAATACTTAACCTAAGCTATGCGAGTTACACTGAAAACCTATATAAACACATCCGTACTAAAAATACAAACGGATCACCTACATTTAATAAAAAAAAAAAAATAAAAAAAAAGGAACTCAAAAGACACATAAAAGCACTTTCAAATTATTTACAATAATAATTTATTTTCAGTCAGTTTCTGTTAGGCAGGCTTCCACCTGTTCCTAGTCTTTCCTTCACATGCAGTTAGCGCTTCCTTTCCCCGTGGAGAGAGTTCGTGGATACGCCACGAGTTCAGTCAGGGTTGCTGCTCAGCGGGTAGGCATATTTTTATTGGAGTACTCAATCATACTGTTCCACATGTGTTTTATGAAAGGAGACGCACTGTCTGTTGTCTACTGGTTATCACTTGTCACCTCGTCATTTACCCTTAGTGGGAATGGTAATTGGAGGATGAGGCCGAGGTACTTCCCCACTTGGGCGATGGTGAAGCAGTGGTTGCCGCTTGCACTGAGTTTTTACTGGTGCCAACACTGTTGGCTTTGGCTACCTCTATAATTGAGCATTGAGCCTTGGGAGGTACGCTTGCGAGCGATGGGCGAGTGGGTACCCTGGTAGGGATATAAGCNTACTGGTGCCAACACTGTTGGCTTTGGCTACCTCTATAATTGAGCATTGAGCCTTGGGAGGTACGCTTGCGAGCGATGGGCGAGTGGGTACCCTGGTAGGGATATAAGCGGGTGTGATGTTAAGGGGCCTGACTACCCTAGTAACATTGGCTGGCTGGAGACAAAGGTAGGCGTCGTCTTTGGCCGCAGCGCAGATACTGCACGTGGTACGTGCCAGCCAGACAAGGTTCAAGGTTGAGCTTGATGAGCTGGATGCAGACCCTCTCTGCTGTGCAACCTCCTCTTTCTTCCAGGTGTATACCTGGTTGACACCTGAACCACTACTCTTCAATACCCCAGTATAAGCTAGCCCCTGCTTGGCAGCTTTGCCCACCCAGCTCCATGGTGAAGTATAGGGAGGGGTGTTAGACCAAATAGGTTGATAGTGGGTAGCCAGTAAGAAGTAGACACAGTCTGATGGAGAGTAGGGTGTGGAGGTTAGGTAAGGTTGGAAGCCTGATCTACAGGGCTTCAGTCNATCTACTGGGCTTCAGTCCAGTAGCTTGACGAGCGGAACATCGCTGGCAGATCCAAGAACTGGAAGTTGCAGTAGCAGGTCTAGGGGCAACCTCTCCCGTGGGTCCCTGATGTGTGAGACGTCGCTGGTGGACCCATGTTCCGGTGAGTTCTAGGAAGGCAAGCTTCCTAAGCTGCACTTTGAATTAGTTATCAATAGGAGAGGAAAAGGAGTAACGTTTCAGCTCGTGGCTATCACTAGATAGGTCTTACTAGGACTGGTGATGAACAGGAAATAGCAGGAGCAAGGTGTAGTAAAACAGAGTGCTAGAAAAGACAACTCAACCAAGTAAAATTTATGCCTGTTTTATTGATAGCTCAATCAAACACACATAAACCAGCCTGTATCGTAACTGAGGCCTGAAGGGTTGATACTAGGCTGCCAACTGGAATTTTATCTAGTCTCGGAAGACGCGGCAGCGCGGGGGGTGGGGGCGACCCCAAGTCAGCGGTACTCGTACTCGAGTCAACTGTAGGCGAGCTACAAGGTAGTTGGAAGCGCTGCAGGGGCTTCGGTGTGCTGGCAGGCAGTGAGGCGGTGTAGTGCAGAGTAGAACACTCGACAGTGCTGCGAATGGCAGTGAGGACTTGAAGTAGGTTGACTCTCTGGCAGAGTGACATTCTGCGAAACTAGACGAGACGTCAGATGGCTCTCGGGCATAGTAACACCGGGCAAGTGGACTAGCGTGAGACAGCCTCGAACAGAGGACTGCGAGTCCTATTTCTATGTGGCGCACAGGGCAAGCGTGGGAGTTGCGGGATGTGGAGAGAGAGAACAAGGTGNTGGGAGTTGCGGGATGTGGAGAGAGAGAACAAGGTGAGAAGAGAGCGAAAGAGAGAAGCTGCTACTTCCTCTCTCGTGACCGACAACTGGAGGGGTACAGCGGCAACGTGATGCGAAGCGGGTTGCAATGCGACAGCCCGTAATAGCTGGGCAAGCCTGGCTTGGAGGCAGACTCTGGTGTGTACAGCGTAACTGCTCTTCTTAGGAAGGAGCCACAACTGTTACGAGACTAGACGAGGGAATAACATTGCTTGTGGATCGTCCACCAACCTCCCCCCTCTTTCTGAAGCCAAAGCCACAGGCGCAAATGACAAACATCCTCTCGAAGGCGCCTGGACTCTCAATGGCGAACTGAAAAAGTGGTGCTCTTTCTCTCTCTCTCTCTTGAAGTCAGGTGTCCTCTACATGCTTAACCCGTGTGACCAGTATAAGCAATGGATTTAAGAGTGAAAATGGTCAGCGTGACCAAACAGCATATGCTTAACGGGTGCGAATCTGAAGGATCCTAATTCCTACCCTCGGGTACGGGACTGTGGTACAGATTAGACTGAAGGCCTGGTTATGTGCAATTATATCCCAGTTGATTAGGTTAAAAGCTTTAAGTGGGATAAACAATTGAAAAGTAATTTTCACAGCCCGTTGCAAAGATAGTGAAAAAGTAAAACATAAGATTAGAATTAAACTGAATCCTATCCTTAAGGGAGTAACTAAGTTCACCATGGAAACTAACTAAATTCTCTCACTGTATGCGTAGGTAAAAGATCTGGAGTAAATCTTAAAATAGTGAGAAAAGTGCAGTGCGCAGTGAGAAAAAGTTTATTTGGTTGGTGACCCCTAGTTACAATGAAAATAGAAGCCGCTACAAGGTACGAAATTCGGCTGGTTACACTTCAAAATACACAAAATAACAGTTAGGATGGAACCATTCAATTGTTTATCTTGAGGTAAGTGTTACTGTAAAATTTTGTCTTGTTTTACAGTATTGGCTCTGGTTAAAAAAGAAAAATTATTACGTGCAAAAATTACACAAGGTTACAATATTCAAGTAACAAGACACTGGATGTAAAAATTTTTTCACAATACATGAATAGCGTTGGATTGACAATTAACAATTTGAAAAAGTGAATAAGGTAAGTTACACAAAGGTAAACAATGAATAAGAACATTAGGTGCAATGAGCATATAGGTAAGTAGGTGGATTGTGCACGTGAGGCAATCTAATAAGGTTAAACAAAGATTTTAACACAAGAGATTTGGGCAAAAAAAATAGTACACAATAATAAGAGCAAGAATTAACTTGAATAGCAAAATGCTAGTGAGAAATGCAGTTTAAGACAAGCATATAAGCATAATCTTGGTTGTACAAAACAAAAAGTGAACAAAAATGTGGTTTATAATGGGCTAGCCATTCAAGCGTGAAGCACATTACTAAACCTTAGTAATGNCAAAAAGTGAACAAAAATGTGGTTTATAATGGGCTAGCCATTCAAGCGTGAAGCACATTACTAAACCTTAGTAATGAAAAAGAATTAAGAGTAAGCTAAATCATCTTAGCGTGACGTGATTTACTAAACAACAGCAAAGTACAATAGTAGTANAAAAAGAATTAAGAGTAAGCTAAATCATCTTAGCGTGACGCGATTTACTAAACAACAGCAAAGTACAATAGTAGTACAAAAGAGATTGTACAAAAGGAATACAAATGTGGAGGATTGTACAAATAGTACAACAAAAAGGTGTACAAAGTACACAAAAATACAAGTTGGCATTAGGTATAGCTTGATTTTCAGGCATGCTTTCATCTAGGGTAAAATACTTCTTAGGCTGGCTTACATTTATGTGTGCTTTAACTTTACTGGTTACTTCTGGCTCATAGCNTCTAGGGTAAAATACTTCTTAGGCTGGCTTACATTTATGTGTGCTTTAACTTTACTGGTTACTTCTGGCTCATAGTATTAATTCTCAAATGGCAGTTAAGCTGTGTAACAATACTTAAGTGGCAAAACTCCAAGTAAAATACAAAAGCAAAACAAGTGAACAAAAGAAAGCAAAAACAACAATATATAGTACTTACATCCTTCATGAGCTAGTGCACGTCGTGGAAGCATAGCTAGTACCTTGGTCTATGGCATCAATACAGAAATCGACTGAACAGACAAGCCGTGCATTCCTGGTTGGCTGAGCACAATATATAACCAGGTGTTTCCTTAGCTTGCAGGTTTCTTGTCATGGCACACACTTGGCTATAGGGTACTCTGCTTTTAATTAAGTAAAAGGTGTTTTGCTTCTGTACACACTCCCTACTCTAGAGCTAACTAAATCTACTCTCACACACTCACACGTGGNTCTAGGGTAAAATACTTCTTAGGCTGGCTTACATTTATGTGTGCTTTAACTTTACTGGTTACTTCTGGCTCATAGCATTAATTCTCAAATGGCAGTTAAGCTGTGTAACAATACTTAAGTGGCAAAACTCCAAGTAAAATACAAAAGCAAAACAAGTGAACAAAAGAAAGCAAAAACAACAATATATAGTACTTACATCCTTCATGAGCTAGTGCACATCGTGGAAGCATAGCTAGTACCTTGGTCTATGGCATCAATACAGAAATCGACTGAACAGACAAGCCGTGCATTCCTGGTTGGCTGAGCACAATATATAACCAGGTGTTTCCTTAGCTTGCAGGTTTCTTGTCATGGCACACACTTGGCTATAGGGTACTCTGCTTTTAATTACGTAAAAGGTGTTTTGCTTCTGTACACACTCCCTACTCTAGAGCTAACTAAATCTACTCTCACACACTCACACGTGGNGTAAAAGGTGTTTTGCTTCTGTACACACTCCCTACTCTAGAGCTAACTAAATCTACTCTCACACACTCACACGTGGTCGGGGCACTTCACATGGTGAGGCGGAAGCTCTCAGCGGGTGTGGCACTGCTGAAGAGCTGCGTCACACTCAAAGTCTATGGCTCTAAGGGGTGATAGGTGCAAAGACACTCCACTCACACAGAGTTTTTCTTCGGAGCTGGAACTGTAGGTGGGAGGGCGGCACCATGGCATCTCCTTGTAACGCCTGGGCCTCCCTTCGATGCTCATGCAGCAGACCCGCCAAGGCTGCACTCTAAACTTTGGCGTCACATAGCAAGGCTCAGCTGGTGATGCAGGCAGAACTGGGTCAGTGGGCCGGGGGTCAGCGACCCGTGGCACGAAGGTGGCAGCCTCCGAACTCAGCTAGCTAGCTGGCTGGCTGGAGGGATGGCGAGCACTTCCCCTCTAGTGGCAAACTCCTTCTCTGCCTCTGCTGCGGTGGGTGCAGAGGGCGGAGTTAGCGGTGGAGAGGGCAGCACAGGCTGGTCTCTGCGTGTTAATTGGCTTGCCAGGGGTGGAGTCGTGGACTTTCTTCTACCTCTGGTTGGCATTGGTGCTGGCGAAGGCGGGCACGGTGACTCTGGAGACAGCGGCGGCGTGGTAGGAGTACGAGCCCGTACATGGAATACGGCAGGGCTCGTGGCTGGCACAGAGATGTCTGCGGGGTCCCACACTATCACTAGTTTATGCTCTGGCTCTACATGTGGCGGTGGCGGCGCGCTTTGTGTAACCTCTGCGTCATCTCCGGATTTTTTGCCTTTTTCACGTGTTATATGTACTTTACGTACATTGTTGCTGCTGTCTTCCACCTACAGAGTGTTTCCTTACTTTACCACGACTTCGTAGGACCTTCCTATTTCAGGTGGAAGCCTGCATAGATATGCGCAGCTTTGCTGGTGAGGGGACGTGTTTTCACCCACACGCTCTCCCCTTCGTGGATTGCTTCCCCTGGTGGTCGCGCAGGCGCTGAGTACTTACGTCTGATGTAGCGAGCTTGGTTGGCACATGCAGCGTCCATTCGTTTCATATTCTCAAGGGCGAATTTCCTCAACTTGCAAAATTTTGTTGAGCTCCTCTTCCCAGTCCCATTCCTTAAGGCGTTGTAGGGGGCAGCCAAGCAATAGCTCACTAGGTGAGGCTCCCAAGGCCTAGTTGTGGCGATGACAGAGAGTCAACCGGATGTCCGGCAGATAGTGATCCCACTTCCGGTGATCCCCTTGCATGCTGATCCTGAGGCCTTTCTTTATTCTCTGGTTTCTCATTTCCATTGTGTTCCCTTGCGGGTAGTAGCTAGGTGTAGTCCAGGACTGGCCCCCCATCTGTGGCAGGCATTCTCCCGTGCTGCTCCGATAGACTGGGGACCCTTATCAGTGTTAGGCTGCAGCGGGGATATCCCCAGCGAGGGAAAAATTCCCTTTCCATGGTGTCTATGATGGTCCTGGTATCACTCTTGGCTACGGGATAGGCCTCAACCTACCTAGAAAATAAGTAGGACAGCAGCCCAACTTATCCCAGCTGCCTGTAGGCCCCACCTCACCCAGCCAGACCATGTGCCTTGCAGACATCCTACCCTTCCAACCCTGTTTAAGGGCGTGGTTAAGACCAAGCGGCAGATTCTGCAGACTCCGCCCAACTAGAGTCCGCGCCCGAGCCTATGTGCCTGATCTGACACAGCCAAAGACCATCAAAAGTTACCTACCGTATTTTATCGCATATAAGTCGCACATTTTATTTTAAAAAATTTATTGAAAACTCGGGGTGCCACTTATAAGTGAGAAAAATTCCTCCAGCCCCGCACTAACTTTTCATTTACTCCGAATTCACGGCCCGCGGCTCAATTTCCAAACTCTTCAGCGAACAAAATCACTTTCATTTTGAAACCTGCGGTGTAGGTACATCGCTTTTCCATCAAGAAACTGTCTNTACTACGAATTCACGGCCCGCGGCTCAATTTCCAAATTCTTCAGCGAACAAAATCACTTTCATTTTGAAACCTGTGGTGTAGGTACAGCGCTTTTCCATCAAGAAACTGTCGCACTTCTTCACTGCCACAACATCATCACAACACTACGTGCGGCACAAAGATGATATAAGAGAAAGACGTGTAAGTCACTGCTAACATTTGGTACTCAAGAACCAACGCTAATGTGCTGCTANTGTGCGGCGCAAAGACGATATAAGAGAACGACGTGTAAGTCACTGCTAACATTTGGTACTCAAGAACCAACGCTAATGTGCTGCTATCTCTTACACTCCACAGAAAGCTTTCGAAAATAATTGATTATCAGTTATGGAGCAAAAATCGATTCCTTTTGATTCTTTTAAAATATTTTTTTCTGTTTAGGATTGCGAAGGGAGTTAAGTAACGGAAATATTCAAATGCCTTTGTATATTTTGCACGTTTATTTAAAACTTACAAAGATAAACTGCAGAAATAATGGTTAGGTTTTTGCTTTTAACATAAATTGTTTAAAAATACTTGAAATATATAAAAAGAAAGCTCAATAAAATTTTTGTTGTAAAAATATCATTTCAAATTAAATTACATCTTTATAAGTTATTTCTTTTTTTCCAATAAATATATAAACTCCGGCAGTTAAGGCTGCATCTCGAGCGCTATATCAGAACATTCCAGACGAACTACGTCCAACAAACTTGCGGCGCACTGTGTCTGCGCTGTACGCTTGGCAACACCGCTTGCTTGCAAGGACAAAGCTGCCACACGACCTTCGCCAAGGTCACGTGCATCAGCCAGCCGTGGCGCAGGCAGTGTGTACAGGATTTACAACAATGAGCGCGACCTATAAACAATAAATATTATTATTTTTTTAACACCCAATGAAAATAATGGTGCGACCTATATGCACAGGCAAATTATATGCGATAAAATACGGTATAAGATCCTAAAATACAGAGAATGTAAAGGATCTAAAAATAGATATTACATCATCATCTGTCTCAATTTTTACCTTTTTATCATGCTGGTGCAGGAATGAGGGAGGGAATATGAGTTTTATCCCCCCTTCCCCCCCTGTACAAAATATTTTGTCTATGTGTTTGTATTGGAATGTACATAGGTATATTATGTTGGGCGTATTTCCTACGGAAGCTCTCTAACGGTTTGCTATTAATATCTTAAGGTTAATTGCAGGCAAAATAACTTAATCTTCATCTAGTTTATATATTATTAAAACATTTTTTAATGCATAAATGGACACTTATTGTAATGTCAAACTATTATTACAAAAAAAATCATTAAAAAAAAAGTATTTTGATTAATACTTTTATTTATTCTTTATGGATTAAACAATATTTCAACATGTCCAAGTACATGCATATTACCAGTAGTACCAACCAACTTCCGATAAAACCAAATTTGANAAACAATATTTCAACATGTCCAAGTACATGCATATTACCAGTAGTACCAACCAACTTCCGATAAAACCAAATTTGATCACCAATCTCAAACTTGATCTTCTTCCGCGAAAAGAGCACGGGTGTAAAGTACATACTGATTGCAGCATTCTGATTAACAGCTCTATTTTTAATGTATAATCTGTAAACGACATTTACATTTTATAGGGTTTAAGTAATNCAGCATTCTGATTAACAGCTCTATTTTTAATGTATAATCTGTAAACGACATTTACATTTTATAGGGTTTAAGTAATTACATAAATTTTAACTTAAAATTATGGTAACTAATTTTGGTATTGTGATTTTGTTTTATTTCTATTTGATTTTTGGCTTGTAATTTCTTTTTTTTTTTNTATGGTAACTAATTTTGGTATTGTGATTTTGTTTTATTTCTATTTGATTTTTGGCTTGTAATTTCTTTTTTTTTTTCGATTTTGTTTTAAGTTTTTGGTTGTATTTTTGCTTAGTTTTCGTAGTTTTAGTGTAGCCTCGGAGNTTTTTTTTTTCGATTTTGTTTTAAGTTTTTGGTTGTATTTTTGCTTAGTTTTCGTAGTTTTAGTGTAGCCTCGGAGGTTTCTGAATAAGTGTTGTCTTCCATGGCCGCAAATAGGTAGCTGAACTTGCAGGGAAGGATGAGAGGCCTGGTGGGACTTTTGAATGTGGCGGAAGACATTTAATCTAGAAATCCTCAGTGCCACAATCACTTTAGTATTGTTACGGCCCAGCAAAATTGAAGTATAAAATTCAGAATGCCCGGAGAAGAAGAGAACTGAGGGTTTTGAGAAATATTAATTATTTGAAGTGTAGGAAATGGCTAGATGAAGCCTAGACCAGCCATTTTTTATAAGTATTATGCTGAGTTGTAAGTGAAGCCAAAGAGTTTACAGTCAGAGTGACTGATTGAATTTCAAACTGTTTTATTTTGAACATTTCCACACTCTCTAATAAATTATTATTGGGTTTCCTGATATTTAAAACATTTTTTGTAGAGTAATTAACCCAGTGGCCTTGGAATCCACTCCCCACGGGAGCTAGTACATTTTCATTTAATTATGATTTGGATCAAGACTGGGATAGACATAATTTGAACTGAAGTAATATATTTGTAGTGATGGGCGAGTTTGATTTTTACAGCTTTGAGTCGAGTTGAGTTGTATGAAGCTCTAGTTGAGTTCAGTATAAAATTGAGTCAAAATAGAGTTTGCACAATATATGTAAATAAGTACTGCATGCACATTGGCATAACACCTGCCCCTTATAACTCCCTCCTCTTCTTATAGTCACTGTTTACCAACAAAAAGTTAGGGACTAGTTTCTACCAATAAGACTAATCCTTTGCCTGATTAACTGATTCAGAGCCTTACTTTTCCCTCCCACCGACGAGTGAATGACTATGGTAGGAATGGTAATGTCAGCCACGTGATGCAGAGAGAAAAAGAAAAGGTAACTGTTGTAGAGGTGGAGTGCGCGAGTAGTTTTCAGGCTGGTCCATCAACATGCTGCTGAGTGAGCAGACAAGCAGTCCACATTTAAAGTTTTTGTTAATAGTTCATTTTTTCATACACAAGTTTTTATAACAGTAATTACATGAGAAAAATAATGACAAGTTTACTGCATTTATGGGTATTTCTGCTGAAGGTGTGATGTGTNATAACAGTAATTACATGAGAAAAATAATGACAAGTTTACTGCATTTATGGGTATTTCTGCTGAAGGTGTGATGTGTCATGAGATGAAGATGCTTTTCATGTTCTAATCTCATATGGTTGTATGTATTTGTGCTGTGCCTTGTTGACTTGACAGTTTCCAGTCGCTCTGCACCACACAGCCGTAGGCAACAGGGACCACTTCGCCGGAAGGCAAAATGGTTTAAGTTGTAAATATTATGCCCACCCATTTCCTAGAAGCTCAATTTTAAAAAAAGGAAGGGGGTGTTTATTTTGAAAATACAATTTTTGAACTTTTAACTTCTTGGGGTCACTAACAATAAAACTCTGAAACNATAACAGTAATTACATGAGAAAAATAATGACAAGTTTACTGCATTTATGGGTATTTCTGCTGAAGGTGTGATGTGAAGATGCTTTTCATGTTCTAATCTCATATGGTTGTATGTATTTGTGCTGTGCTTAGACTGCACCTTGTTGACTTTACAGTTTCCAGTCGCTCTGCACCACACAGCCGTAGGCAACAGGGACCACTTCGCCGGAAGGCAAAATGGTTTAAGTTGTAAATATTATGCCCACCCATTTCCTAGAGCTCAATTTTAAAACAAAAGGGGGTGTTTATTTTGAAAATACAATTTTTGAACTTTTAACTTCTTGGGGTCACTAACAATAAAACTCTGAAACNAAGGGGGTGTTTATTTTGAAAATACAATTTTTGAACTTTTAACTTCTTGGGGTCACTAACAATAAAACTCTGAAACGTGTGTATACTGATGTTTTGTATGGTGGCAGCATCCATTCACTTCCATTTGCCTTTGTTATCATGCCAGTTCTGGTGCACCTGTAAGGTTGTGCTATCATCTCCTGTCAAGGGATTAGTCCGATTTCATCACTGCCCAAACAAAATGTTTATGCATTGAAAGTAAATTTTCATAAAANTCCTGTCAAGGGATTAGTCCGATTTCATCACTGCCCAAACAAAATGTTTATGCATTGAAAGTAAATTTTCATAAAAGTTCACATATCTGAATAAGGCTTTCACTTAATAATGAATTTCCTTCAATAGCATTTAATTAAATGATAATAANAAAAGTTCACATATCTGAATAAGGCTTTCACTTAATAATGAATTTCCTTCAATAGCATTTAATTAAATGATAATAACTTTTGATTTAACATCAGGCAAAAACATTTTGCAATACAAAACTAATGCAATAAAATATACAATGTATTTCTGCCTCACTTTTTGTGGAAAATCAGTATACTAATCATTAATCTGTTAACATGGTCACTTGTAGATATAAACAAAGCATTAAGCAAACAACCACAGACAATTGTACACGAGTGCTTCACAATCTTGTTGCCAAAGCAGCTTGTGTCTCGTGCATCATTGTGCCACTGAACACAAACATCACTGTGTTGAGTGTCAATGCTTGTTAGCAGAGTTATTGTTTTAATTTCAGCGCTAATTTAGCAGTTTAGCAAGGTAAAACCATTGATTCGCAAGACACAAAAGGTGATTTTTAGGTGCAAATATTGGNGCTAATTTAGCAGTTTAGCAAGGTAAAACCATTGATTCGCAAGACACAAAAGGTGATTTTTAGGTGCAAATATTGGTTTGTTTATATCCTAAAAAGTACCATGACTCGAGTTGCACGTTCAGTAGCTCCATACTTGCTGTAATAAACTCTACTCGAATGACGAGTCTATCTTTGTTAGTTCTACTCTACTCGTATTTTAGAGCCTNGCTAATTTAGCAGTTTAGCAAGGTAAAACCATTGATTCGCAAGACACAAAAGGTGATTTTTAGGTGCAAATATTGATTTGTTTATATCCTAAAAAGTACCATGACTCGAGTTGCACGTTCAGTAGCTCCATACTTGCTGTAATAAACTCTACTCGAATGACGAGTCTATCTTTGTTAGTTCTACTCTACTCGTATTTTAGAGCCTCGACCTATCACTCCATGTCAGTGAAATTACCTTGAATTAACTTTACCTTGCAAGTAATTTTTCTGCATAACAGTTTAATCACACTGTGAACTACGATTTTTCTTTTCAATAACTCCCCAATAAATAATTTTTGAAAGGAATGGCAAATGGTACTTTCTAAGTCATTTATTCTACTAGTATATTTTTCAACTGTCAGTACTGCTTAAACTACATAAATTTATTATAATTTTCTTACGCCACAATGAATATGTTCATCTATTTTCTTAAAAGTCAAATAAACTTCAATTTGAATATTTATGTATGATGATATGAAGTGAGTTGCGCTAGTACATATTTTGAATGTTTCTTCAGTGCCTTGATAAGTTTCTTGTTATATTACACTGACGCGTAACGCATATTGGAAGTANCGATTTTTCTTTTCAATAACTCCCCAATAAATAATTTTTGAAAGGAATGGCAAATGGTACTTTCTAAGTCATTTACTCTACTAGTATATTTTTCAACTGTCAGTACTGTTTAAACTACATAAATTTATTATAATTTTCTTACGCCACAATGAATATGTTCATCTATTTTCTTAAAAGTCAAATAAACTTCAATTTGAATATTTATGTATGATGATATGAAGTGAGTTGCGCTAGTATATATTTTGAATGTTTCTTCAGTGCCTTGATAAGTTTCTTGTTATATTACACTGACGCGTAACGCATATTGGAAGTATGCGTTAGAAGCGGCACTGTCACATCCCTCATCCCCCCCGCCTAAACCAGTGTAGGNATGCGTTAGAAGCGGCACTGTCACATCCCTCATCCCCCCCGCCTAAACCAGTGTAGGGCCTCCCGGACAAGTTACCCGTTAACGTGTGCCGAGGTGGGGTAGCACTTTCCGCCCACGGGCCTCTCCTCCACCCCTCTAACAAACCGCGTGAAACTTGTATACGCCTAAGAAATTATGAGATATGCTGGCAATTTCCGCCCACGAGAGAAATTAAAACACATGCTTAAGGGTGATACGCACCGAGAATAAGCTGACAGCATGTGGCAGGGGCAACTGGTCCACACCACCCAANTCGTGGAACCAGATCAGTTAGAATTGCGCACAGAGAGAGAAAGTCAATGCAGCAGTTAACCGAGGCCGGGGAGATCGGACCCCGGCCAAGTGAGTCAGTCGCATCAGTCAGTCGATCAGTTACATCGTCAGTTACGTGAGAGCAGTCGACCCGGTCAGTTAGAAGCGCACGCTGAGAGAGAAAGTCCGTCGGGACGCCGAGAGGCCACGGGGTTCGGGCCCCGGCAGAGACAACCAGAGACAGTGTT
Organism: Clitarchus hookeri; assembly: GCA_002778355.1. Classification (NCBI taxonomy): domain Eukaryota; kingdom Metazoa; phylum Arthropoda; class Insecta; order Phasmatodea; family Phasmatidae; genus Clitarchus; species Clitarchus hookeri. The sequence goes on from NQII01002735.1 coordinate 72,635, forward strand.
AAGGAGTCAGTCATATTGAGACAAACAACCAGTAATCTTCCGTGCCGCGAGGTGCTGGACCAGAGTCAGTTCAGCCAGAACAATCGTACCGCCAAACCGGGACGCGTATGGCATTAGGCATTGGGAGCCGGAGCGCGGACGTCAGCCGAGTCAGTTACAATCCCGCACCGAGAAGGCGGAGTCGAGATGGTGAACTTCAACGAGGAGCGCCACGTCGAGCGAGTGGAAGTAGTCCAGTGCAACCCCGCGCCGAGAGCCGGGGTGGGGGCCCGCCAAGGGTCCCTCGCCGGGACGTGGTAGGGAGGTAATCAGTCAGTTACAATCCTACGCTGCGAACGGGAGTCGAGTGGTGAGCTTCAACGAGGAGCGCCACGTCGAGAGGAAGCCAGCTGAGTACAGCACGCCAACAACAGCCAGTCCTAGGGCCTGTAACAGGGCCACCCAACTCACCAGATCTCAACTATTGCCGGAAAAACTAACCCCGCAACAAGTACAGTTAAGTAATAACGTCGTCACTCAGGGACGTGTCCTGTCATCTAATGCCCCCACAGCGTCGGAAACGTTAGCCAGAACACTGTAATCAGCTCTTCAGGCCAAGAACTCGCAGGGTCGATAACGTATGAGTTAATTCTCGGCAAAAGGTGCTGAGAAAGTATGTGTACTTCACGCAAAAGTGCCGGGAATGTGTGTATGAATTCCCGTCAAATAAACCTGTTAAAACCAAGACGTGATGAAGTCATTGTTTTATATACCCTCAACCTTCAAGGCACCTTATAGTCCGTGCCATTTAACATTAACTGAGATCCTATAACCCACGGGTGGGGAATAGCGTCAACAAAATGTGTGGCATGTCTACATGGTAATTATGCCAGGCATCACATCCAGCAGTACAATAAATACAAGACTGACTAGTTATTTCATCACGGCCCACAACAAACCTTTAAACATTAATTTTATTTGAACTGAAGTCAACAGAGAACCTTCTCTACAGTTCACATATACAAACATAAATAGCATTCATCAGTAGGTACGTATTTATTTTTGTGTTGATTACACAATACCAAAATATTACTACAGTAAAACCATATTACAACATTTCTCAAGGGCCCCAAGAAATGTCAGCCTTATTTAAGGGAAAACTTTATAAGGGAATAATTTTGAATTGGAAAACATGTTCGTGGTTAAAGAGAAGGCAGCTTATTAAGCAGTAATGTTATAAGACGGGATGTTATAACAGGGTTCCACTGTATTGCCATTATACTGTATCTCTGACTTTAACATTATGGTCAAAGGAAATGNGGGATGTTATAACAGGGTTCCACTGTATTGCCATTATACTGTATCTCTGACTTTAACATTATGGTCAAAGGAAATGTAACATTGTGGATAAATTAGAATAGATGAAAAATTAAAATAAGACACACAAAGTTTTGAATTAATTTAAAAACATGAATTGTTGCTTTAAATGACAAAACATGATTTCATGAAACCAAATTTGTACTCAAGCTTTCACAGAGCATAAGTATAATTTTGAGGAGAATAAAAATTACTGCACTAAAATAAATTATACATGTAAAAAATAAAGTAATTTATTTTGTTTCACTATAAATATGTAGAAGCATGAACAGTTTGCAATTATACTTTGCAAAAAGCTGGAAATTTAAAATTGCTAAACAAACCTATCGTAAAAGTGATGTGGTTATGATTTATCAGAAATGCCATTCATGAAATCTAAGAAACATCTGTGAGGAAATGAGCCTAATTTACAGCTGTATAAAAAGGTGCAGTATGGAAAGGTATCATCCTCAATATTTTATCATATAATATTTTACCTGCCATGATTTTGGGAGTAATTTACCATTTTCATAGAATATTTGGTTTTACCACAAACTTTGTGGTCCCTTTTTTTGCAACTGAATTATTTTAACCACAGCAGATGTGTGAACATATAACACTGCACTCTTTTTTTATTCACTATGATGTATAAATACAAATTTCTTAAGCAAACTACAAACAAATTAATCTGAACAGTGGTACACCATCATTCAAGTGTACTAGGACTACATTACCAACAGAAATCCCTTCAATTTTTAACTACATATAGGGAAAATCATATTGATTTATGGGGGATGGTAGAAATATTACCTGCGCTTACACTGCATAGATGCCACTCGACCCCAGGCCTTCTGAGGGTCAAACACTTCCACTGTGGAGAGCCTGTCATACCCATTGTAACCACCAAATGCATACAGCCTGTTGTGCATAACTGCAACACCCACTCTACTGCGCATCATACTCATAGCTTCTGCCATTTGCCAGGTGTCCATAGCAGGATCATACACCTCAACTGTGCTGAGGGAGTCTCCTGTCACATACCAAATTGTGCATCACACACTAAACCATTAGTCACACAAACTTTCCGTAATGCCCAGTCCATCATGAGATGCAAGCAGCCAACAAAAATCTACAAGAGCCTGCTATAAACATCTGGTTACGGTCCCAGAAAGTATAATTTGAAGAATAAACTTCCCGTAATGTTTTACAAAATACCACTTAAATTACAAGTTTACATTTTCATGCATTCCGAAATAAACATGATATGTTCAAGTTCATAAAAAAAATGCAGTACAGATATATGTTGCAGATTTGGATGTTTTTTGCATCATATGTTGTTGCTAATGAAAAAAGAAAAAAAAATNGCAGTACAGATATATGTTGCAGATTTGGATGTTTTTTGCATCATATGTTGTTGCTAATGAAAAAAGAAAAAAAAATATATATATATTCATACTTTTCATCAAATTGTAGTTTCAGTTATTTAAACAAAAAATGCCCCTTTGATCAAATTTTTTTTATTACAGTGGAATTCTGTTATCACATTTCTCAAGGGCTCCAAGAAATGTCAGCCTTATAAACTGAAGAGCCAAAAAAACTGGTACACCTGGCTAACATCGTGCAGGGCCCCCGCGAGCAAGCAGAAGTGCCGCAAGACGACGTGGCATGGACTCTGCTAATGGCTGAAGGTATGCAGGAAGCATTTCACAAAATGAATCCTGCAGGGCAGTCCACAAATCCATAGNGACTCTGCTAATGGCTGAAGGTATGCAGGAAGCATTTCACAAAATGAATCCTGCAGGGCAGTCCACAAATCCATAGGAGTGTGAGGCGGTAGAGATCTCTTCTGAACAGCACGTTGCAAGGCATCCCAGATATGCACAATAATGTTCATGTCTGGTGATTTAGGTGGCCAATGGAAGTGTCTAAAGTCAGAAGAGTGTTCCTGGAACCACTCAGTAGCAACTCTCGACGTGTGGGGTGTCGCATTGTCCTGCTGGAATTGTCCACGTCCGTCGGAATGCACAATGGACATGAATGGGTGCAGGTGATCGGACAGGATGGTTACGTATCTGTCACCTGTCAGAGTCGTATCTAGACGTGTCAGGGATTCCATTTCACGTCAACTGCACATGCCCCATACCATGACAGAGCCTCCACCAGCTTGAACAGTCCCCTGTTGACATGTAGGGTCCATTGATTCATGAGGATGTCTCCTTATCCGTACACATCCATCCGCCTGATACAATTGGAAACGAGACTCGTCAGACCAGGCNACATGTAGGGTCCATGGATTCATGAGGATGTCTCCATATCCGTACACGTCCATCCGCCTGATACAATTGGAAACGAGACTCGTCAGACCAGGCAACGTGTTTCCAGTCATCAACAGTCCAATGGCAGTGTTGGCGGCCCAGGCGAGGCATAAAGCTTTGTGTCGTGCAGTCAACAACGGTACACGAGTGGGCCTTCGGCTCCGAAAGCCCATATCAATTATGGTCCGTTGAATAGTTCGCATGCTGGCACTTATTGATGCCCCATCATTGAAATCTGCACCAATTTGAGAAAGGGTTGCACGTCTGTTACGTTTAATGATTCTCGTAAGTCATCGTTTGTCCCGTTCGTTCACGATTTTTCCGGCCGCAGCGATGTCAAAGATTTGATGTTTTACCGGATTCCTGATATTTGCGGTCACTCGTGAAATGGTCGTACGCGAAAATCCAAATTTTATAGCTACTTCGGAGATGCTATGTCCCATCTCTCGTGCGCCGACTATAACACCACTTTCAAACTCACTTAAATCTTGATAACCTGCCATTGTAGCAGCAGTGACCAATCTAGCAACTTTGCCAGACGCTTGTTGTCTTATATAGGCGCCGCCAACCGCATCACGTTACTCTGATTGGTTCTATATCTCTGTTATTTGTATACACACACCTATACCAGTTTTTTTGGCTCTCCAGAAACTTTATAAGAGGGTAGTTTTGTATTGGAAAACATGTTTGTGGACCAAGAGAANCCAGTTTTTTTGGCTCTCCAGAAACTTTATAAGAGGGTAGTTTTGTATTGGAAAACATGTTTGTGGACCAAGAGAAGACAGCTTATTGAGCAGGAAAATGTTATGAGGAGATGTTATAACAGGGTTCCACTGTATTAAGTTCAGCATAGCTCAATTTGGTCCAATAATGTCGTGTACTAAACTATACAGATTGAAATCAGTTCTTTAAATAACTGGACCATATAAAACCACAGGCAATGTTAAAGAAAACATTATCAAACTACCAACGTTGTTAACAGTTCAACAACTCTGCAGCAGACAATGTTATAGCAAGACTTATTGTTCCATGTAAGTGTCTTTTGCATTCAATCTACACTAAATGGAACCAACTGCTGGCTTGGTAGCTAATTCCATTTCAATACCAGACTCTGAAAGTCTGGAAAATTCACAAATAGAGATTCTTACATGCTCAGTATGGCAAATAATGCCATAGTGCACAAGTTCTAGGGATACTCCAGTTTTTCCTCTCACAAATCCATCCTAATCTCATCCCTTCTTCAGGCTGATTATGAATGACATGCATCTTGCATATCATACATGCTGTTGACTCTACCACAGATGGAAACATACAGGATATTTACAGTGCTGGTCAGAAAATAGACTGACCTCTTCTCTTCATCACCTTAAAGGTAGAAAAAATTGTAAATTTTAAAACTGTATGCAGAAAATTGTTCTATCAATATACATAGATGTTACATTCTTAACACAGTAAAGAGAACTGGGAAATTGAAGTAAGAACTCACACCAATGTAAGTCGTTAATATGGTGAAACATTATGCTACTTATTATTTTATTCAGTTCTGCATACATACTGCAACACACAATTTCTAAGATCTGGATTTCTGAATGCTTTCCTTGTTGATGGCATGTTTTTAGTTGTATTCATCGGCCTGCCAATGAGAGACATACTTTTGTGTAAATTTCACGATTTCACATTTGCAACCAGCTTCCAATTTACTTGTTTCCTCTGCAAACATTACCATAGCTATTTTTAAATGTCACAACATCTAACTCAAATTCCCTNTTCCAATTTACTTGTTTCCTCTGCAAACATTACCATAGCTATTTTTAAATGTCACAACATCTAACTCAAATTCCCCTGACTGTTGATGTTTAACTTTCAAACGACCATCCATTGTGTGCTATCTGTATGTACCAGTACTACTTTTCTGGTTATGTGAAATATTTTTGTTTATTCCTGCATTATCTTTAGTAGCATTCTACATGATGTATCCAAGGTGATGTTACGAACTTTCAGGGATGATGTAGAAAAGCACCAGCATCCTTTGAGATAGGGAACCTTGGTCCAGAAATGCCTCTGTAGAATGTTACAACCAAAACAGTGTTGGGATGTCTATNTCCTTTGAGATAGGGAACCTTGGTCCAGAAATGCCTCTGTAGAATGTTACAACCAAAACAGTGTTGGGATGTCTATTACAGTAGTATACGACCACTTACAGAATTTGTGAACTAATAATTTATTATCAAGCATGTTATTCATATTCCCATCATTATATCACAGGAACTAACAGGCCAAAAATAGTGAACCTCTTTATAACAAAAACTAATGATGGGCGAGTTTGATTTTTACAGCTTCAAGTCAAACTGTATGAATCTTGAGTCGAGTCAAGTCGAGTTCAGTACAAAATTTTTGAGTTAAAATCGAGTTTGCACTGTAAATGTAAAGGTGTATCTATGTACACTGGTATAATGCCTACATCTTACATAGTCTATTTGCAGTTTCTTCACACTTTTAAATCAAACCTTCGAAAAATCACTTCATGTATGACGTTTTTGGTTATATCTAAATATGTCATATCACAAGCATTTTATACTTGTGTTAAAGTTAAAAAAAAAAAAAAAACACCTTATTTTTGGATAAACTGAACTTTAACTTATATACTATCTGTAAGTTATAATATTTCATTTATAATTAATATGAATAAAAACAGGGAGAAAATAGGTGTGTTGGAAATGCCTAGCAAGAAATGTGTCGTTCTTATGCAAAATATTATTACACTGAGTGCGCACAAATGCGGTGTGCATTGTCACTTTGGTGAAGCCTAATTTTCTTGACTTGCTTTGTTTGCCCGAGGTGGAGGAATATCCTGGAAGTAGAACTTTAGCAGGGCTTCAGAAAAGTTGGAAGTAACCTTGGATGGACTGTAACTTCCTCTCCCTCTTATAGTCAAGGTTTACCAAGAAAAAAGTTTGGGACTAGTTTCTACCAATAAGAATAATAATTTGTAGGACTGTTCTGATACCAACTCTTGGTACCAGTTATCTGTCGATATTAAGCATCTAGCTGAGTCGCAAGTAAATCGGTACCAGTATCAAAAAATGTATATTACATAAAATTTTTATTTCACCCCAAAAACACGACTAGACTAGTACTTACTTCAAAATCAAAGCAAGACCCACCTAATGCATTCAAATCAACGTATTTAAAGCAATACACTAATTTCCAGAAAGATTAGTACTTTAACAATATTTAAATTTTTGCTCACCTGATATAAAAAACCTTTTATATACATAAAATATGNTTTTTGCTTACCTGATATAAAAAACCTTTTATATACATAAAATATGAATAGATAGTAATAAATGACTGTCTAACAGTGTAGGTTCTCAGTTTCACCTGCTGTTAGCCTTCAGGAGTGAAATTCAGACCAGAGATTATAAACACTGTTCTGCTGAACCGAAACATAACCTCCCAATGACAAGTACGTACAGCACACTATATGTATATACAAAAAATAACAAATCAGTCCCATGACAAATTTATTATGATAATAATTTACAAAATATATTAGTCAAAATTGAGTATCCGTAGCTGAAAATAATTTTTAACGCACACTTATAATTTTCAGATGTAAACATTGCATAGATGAAAATTAATTTTCATAGATGTAATGACGACGTGCTACCAACACTATCACTACTCCAGTTCAATGTTCCAACAAGATTCGGAAACCAATTCATCTCGTACCACAAGTCATTGTCTCAAACTCTTCAGTATGTAGCATAATAAATAATAGCATACTCAAGCGTGAAGGAGATAGGAAGCGGTGTGTCATTAACCATCAGCTTTTATCGCTGCCAAACATTACAAACAACAACCATGTAACAGAGTTGTTATCATTACGACACAACTTTCGGATTAAAAACCTAAAATTATTGATTCAAGAGACAGAAATGTGATTGTTAGGTACAAAAATTTGTTTGTTTGTAATCTAAAACCACAGTGACTCAACTTGCAAGTTCAGTAGCTCAATGTCGGCTGGGAAAAACTTGACACAAATGACAAGTCAATCTTTGTTAGTTCGACTTGGGTTTTTCAGACTCAACACATCACTAACAAAAATCTCTCTATAGCAAAATTTGTGTTCGGTCCGGTCAAAACCGTATATAACACAAGGTATTTTCTACTCTTTATGACAAATTATTTTTCCCTCTTCGACACTAAACCTCTCTATAGTAAACACTGAAAAGACTAATGATATTTCATCTACCTTTATATTGCTCCCTATTTTTAAAAAATTTTATTTAAAACTGTACTAAACCATCTATTTTTCACATATTTCAGAGAAAAAAGAAAATGTACTTCAGACAACTTTTTGACACCCCTCATTTTTTGAAAAAGGAAATCAAAAAAATCGACACACCCTATTAGTACAAGTCATGCTAAGGCTCTCTGGTCTCTCTTTCTCCTCGTGAGTGAGGAACCCCTAATGACCTATAATGACCAAAACCCGACATCTTCCAGTACACGCTGCAGCCCCGAAGTCGACATTCCCCCTTGACATTATCATCCACACTGTACACCAAGTCTTCCCCCAGCCCCTTCAGGACAACCAAGTTTCAGTTAGGGTCCAAGCTGTTATCACGGCTANTGCAGCCCCGAAGTCGACATTCCCCCTTGACATTATCATCCACACTGTACACCAAGTCTTCCCCCAGCCCCTTCAGGACAACCAAGTTTCAGTTAGGGTCCAAGCTGTTATCACGGCTACCTAATTGTTGCTCTCGTTTTTCAAGCTGACAGGCCCCTTCACCTGTCTTTCTTTATCCTTAATTTCCCTTCCGTAGATTATTCAGTGCATTGATTCTACGCAGGACAGTGTTCTATTCTGGAAGGAATAAGACACATTGCAGTCTAACCACAGCCTATTCTTTCTACAGAGATCTGTATTTAGTCTCCATCCTGGTAAGTGTCNTAAGACACATTGCAGTCTAACCACAGCCTATTCTTTCTACAGAGATCTGTATTTAGTCTCCATCCTGGTAAGTGTATCCCCGCAAGGAAGCGGCAGGGAACTGCAGCTTTATAAACAGATTTACGACTTTAAAGTAGGACTGTGGACTGCCCACTAAGAGGACTACACGTACATCTACACATCACATATTAANAGATTTACGACTTTAAAGTAGGACTGTGGACTGCCCACTAAGAGGACTACACGTACATCTACACATCACATATTAATAGGCCACCCATACTGTGGACCAGGTATGCAAACACACCTGGTGTACACGTACGGTAGAGCCCCCCACTAGGAAGACATGACGAAGAGACTAGACCACCCTTGTCAGTTAACCCGCTCCATCCACCGCGTATAGACCCGCCAGAAGGAATGTCAGTCCTGACAAGGAGTGACCTTACACAATAGCTAGGGAACCATTGCCTGCCATCTCAGTGCGGGCGTGAACTGTTGTGCCTTCCCCATAAATGCTGTTAACCCACAGAAGGGGAAGTAAGTAGGGCGACCGGAGGACAGCTACTGTCCTCGCCGACGAACAGTAGCTGAATAATCAAACCGCACCAACCTTCCGCTATTTAACCCCATAGGAATGAGCATAAGCCGCTTGCCGACTGCCAAGGTCTCACCTCCCAGTCCACCCCAGTAATCTATGTGAGCCCATGGTGAAAATTCCTGGAGTTGCTCATCTTGTCATTGAGTACCTACGCCAGGGGCCTACCCCTGGTTCTAAGGATTGAACCAGACGACGTAGCCTGCTCACCGCATCCTGGCATCGACAACAGGACAGCCACCTATCTGCCTATCCAGAGCCAACACCCAGCGAGAACTTCTCTCCGGAAACAGCCGCCGCCGACCAGCTGTCAGTGGTCCCAATCCCAGACATCAGCCTACGAGCGCACATCAGCCACGGGTGAGACGGGTGCAAGGTTAAGACAGCAGCCCAACTTATCCCAGCTGCCCATCGGCCCCACCAGACCATGTGCCTTGCAGACGTCCTACCCGTCCAACCTTGTTTAAGGGTGTAGTTAACGCCAAGAGCCAGATTCTGCAGACTCCACCCACTAGAGTCTGCCCCCGAGTCTGTGTGCTTGATCTGACACAACCAGAGACCTAGTAACGTAGACGCTCTCCAGCCCATCAGGCCGTCATGCATCAATAGAAAAATACAAAAGAACAAATTCAATTCAATTTCAGCAGCAGTTAGATTCAAAATTGTCTGCATAATGAAAAAAAGAAACACGTAAGTAAATCACCTCTCTACTAAGAACCACTCTATAAAAAAAACAACAAAATTTGTTCCCTTCAATTTTGTTATACAGAGATTTTGCTAGACAATTCTCAAGTGTTCAAAGGTACATCTTCCAGCTTCGATGCAGGCATGACANTTGTTATACAGAGATTTTGCTAGACAATTCTCAAGTGTTCAAAGGTACATCTTCCAGCTTCGATGCAGGCATGACATCATACGAAGCTGTCATACATTAGGACCCACCACGTCAACACATCACGTGCCATCTACTGTGCATTAGTGGAGCGTATGTTCCCCATCTCTTGTGATGTACTACGCCTACTGTACATGTTGGCTGACTTATGGTATTGGGGTTAGTAGGCTTAACTGCCACCCTCCAGGCAAGGATGTTTATCCTGGTTTGCAGACTTCAAGGTAATGTTAGTACTTTACATTATGATATTAAACATAGTACATTCTTCCACAATGCCCCAATTATTGTTGTATTCTACTGTAATAGGCATTTCAACATTGTTTTGGTTGTAAAGTTCGATGGAGACGTTTCTGGACTGGGCTTCCCAATCTCAAATGGATGCTGGTGCCGTTTTCCATTGTCCCTGAAAGTTTGTAACATCACCCGGACCCTGTATATGTTAATAAAAAATTGGTACTGAATCAACAGCAACATTTAATTTTATGTAAAAATTTTAACATTTCCTGCATAATTGTATTTTCTTTTACAAATATGTGACTACATATTTGTAAATTGATTGTTTCGTCTTTGATTTCTCATAAAGTATGGTTTGTATTTTTTGTCAGAGATTGCCACTAGAAGTTGCTGGCATTTATTTTCCACCTTAAATTAAAAATTTCTGTTGATTACAAAACTGACGGCAAAATTTATGTTACTATGGAAGGCAATCACACTACAAATCACATGTTAACATTCAAATGAAATAATGTAACACTATCAAACCCATTAATTGCAACCGTCTTTCTACAATTAGTTTTTGAGGAACCGTGAAAAATTCAGGTGAAAAAAGTAAAAAATTTCAGGGAAATTGGTTGAAAAATAAATTTGTTGGACTTTTATAGCTGCTACACATTGCATTTCTCTTGGTGTGCACTATACTGGATGTAGCGCATATATAAATATAGACAATACCCCCTAGGCAGCCAGGGCTACCTAATATCTATTGATTGTGCCCACTCTCTACCCCCCAGCACCCTACACAACCNTGGAAGGCAATCACACTACAAATCACATGTTAACATTCAAATGAAATAATGTAACACTATCAAACCCATTAATTGTAACCGTCTTTCTACAATTAGTTTTTGAGGAACCGTGAAAAATTTCAGGGAAATTGGTTGAAAAATAAATTTGTTGGACTTTTATAGCTGCTACACATTGCATTTCTCTTGGTGTGCACTATACTGGATGTAGCGCATATATAAATATAGACATTACCCCCTAGGCAGCCAGGGCTACCTAATATCTATTGATTGTGCCCACTCTCTACCCCCCAGCACCCTACACAACCTGAGGTGGCCAAATGTTCCCAAGCAACGTGACTAGCGACTACCATCACATGTTTATCTTGCTATTGTGCTCGTGCTTGACAGATACCCTTCTGTGGTATCATTTTATTCGGAAGATGTCTATTCATTAATATTATTAATATTTTGTTGAAATATAATTTTCTTTTTGCAAAGAGCCATTAAAAAATTGAATTTTCACATGCTGAAAAGTATGCTGTCTCCAATGTTTCCATTTTTGTAATTGATTGGCGACAAAGGCATAGCTGCCAACCTCAAAATAGAAATTAGTACAATTTATAAAAAAAATAGTACACTCACCTTTTTTATGCGACAAACATTTAACAGCCATCCTCATGATCATGCTGATCCTTTTGTAAGGATACACGAACAGCAGATTTTGTGCATCCGCAACAGTAACGTTTAGCCTCTTTGCATTTTTGAAACATTATCCTAAATAAATATCCGGCATGATCTGCTACAGCAACAGTTAAATTATGCTCGACAATGAATGCAGTAAAGTTGCATTCTGCCCTAATTGCATTAAAATCGTCATTCTGCACACTGAAAATTTTTTTTATTTTGCAAGACTTGGCTTGTACTTCAGCCGCTTCATCGTTCGTATGCTTCTGTGTATTTTCTTCACTCCTTCCACCATGCAAAATATTTAAGTCACACTTATACACCACACATTTTGCAAAATTCTCGTCTTTTCGTGAACGCACTGCCCAAGGAAAGTCTGTACAGTAAAACTGCAGAAACACTTGCTTGTAAGTTCTTTGCACCGCATCCCATCATCTTTTGAAAACTGAGTCTACTGACACCGTAGCACAAACAACAGACACCGCATCTTATAAGTCTCTTCATTCAAAAGTATCAAAATACTGAAAGTAACATTAATATAGCCCAAAATCATAGAAGAACTTTAGCGCACATGCCGTGTATTATCATGCCCGATACTGAAACATCATGACGGAAAGGAAAACAAAGTAACCAAAAACAAATAGAGTACAGTGCAACCACAACCATAATAAATAATTTCTTTAATAACGGTCTGTTAAAGTTGCATGTTCATTTTCTAGTGCTCTAGTAAACAATTCTCAAATATTACAATAAATCATTTCTTGTTATATGATTTACTCAAAGTAAACAAAAAAAATGGAAAAAACTGAAATTCATAAGAAAACTTACATAATTCATAAAATCGTACAAACTGTAAAAATGCAGACTAAATACGAAAAAATCGTACAAGTTGACAGCAATGCAAAGGAGGTTGCAGATAGCTTTCTGTGGTATCACTCTATTTGGAAGACGTCTGTTTATTAAAATAAATTAATGTTTTGTTAAAATATCTTTTGGTTTTTCTGCAAGAAGCCATCAAATATTAAATTTTTGTTTGCCAAAAAATACAGTCTCCAACATTAACTTTTTGTAACTGATTAACGTTTAAGTGGTATCATTTTATTCAGAAGAAATATGTTTATTAACATAAATTACTGTTTCATTGAAATGACTTCTGGTTTTTCCACAAGAGCCCATCACAAATTGAATTTTTAGTCGGCAAAGCCAGGTGTACTTTTACACCATAGCAATGGACGTCATTTGTGATAAACATCTACCTTTCGATGTAATTAATATATTATTTTAAAAAATATTATGTTTGAGACAGCAGTGGTTAAATACAGTCATTAGGACCTATTTATTTACTACGTTCAATAATTAATATTTCAAAACCACTTTCTCTGGTTTTCCTGTAAAATTCAATTGCGCTTGCAGCAAGTAATGACGCGCTTAGGTACAGTGTTTGCACATTATTTGGCAACAAAGGGGCATCATATACGCCCTTACATGATGGCACTTTATTCAGAAGAGTTGTTTCTGTTGAAATAAAGTAACATTTTAATAATGAATTCAAGCTTGGTAAAACTTACGCTTCACTCAATGTTGGTAACATTTTTGAGAACAAAAGGAAGTCCAATATACTCTTCCAGGGTATCTCCTTTTTTTTTCNTCACTCAATGTTGGTAACATTTTTGAGAACAAAAGGAAGTCCAATATACTCTTCCAGGGTATCTCCTTTTTTTTTCCAGATGATGTCCATCTATTGAATTAAATTAATATTTTAATAACTAATCTTTTGATTTTTTTAGCAANTTTTTTTTTCCAGATGATGTCCATCTATTGAATTAAATTAATATTTTAATAACTAATCTTTTGATTTTTTTAGCAAGATGCCACTACAAATGAACTACATGTTAGGTAAAACTTATGTGCAACTCAATGTTTGTTAACATTTTTGGCAACAAAGGGAGGTCCAATATGCCTTTCTGGGGTACCACTTTTTTCGGAATACATTTCCCTATTAAAATAAATTAGTATTTGAAAAAAAAAATTATAATTTTTGTGCCAGAGATGACTAAACATGGACTTCATGCAAAAAATTGGAAATTTTGATGAGTAGGGGTTGGGGTGGCTCAAAATTGGTCCAAAATTNTAAACATGGACTTCATGCAAAAAATTGGAAATTTTGATGAGTAGGGGTTGGGGTGGCTCAAAATTGGTCCAAAATTTCCTAAAATCTCTATTAAGAGCATCCCTCACTAACGACCCTGTTCCCTGGAACCAAGATGGGTCATGTCAGTGGGATTCTACTTCTAGATTTACTACAGTTTCTTAGGAAAAGATGTGTTGCAACACAAATACATCATCACACAACATCCCTCTACCAGAGCAGTCAATCTATATATAGTACACACATTAGTTATAAATAAAGTTTTATGACAAATAAAATCAGTGTAAGGTCAAAACTAGTTCACTCTAAAAACAATTTAGCATTTTTTAGTTACATTACCTGTGTATCTTAATATTATTATTTTCTCACAACTGCCATNACTCTAAAAACAATTTAGCATTTTTTAGTTACATTACCTGTGTATCTTAATATTATTATTTTCTCACAACTGCCATAGACTTTGTGAAATACATTACCAGAAACACGAGTCTCACCTGTCTTGGTAAGTCCACCTACAGCAAATATGTTGCCCATGACACAACTGCAGCTACGTGGACGCTTTCTGAAGCTCTGCAGTAAGGGTCGTCTCTCCGGCATAAGGTGGTAGTCACGCGCCTCATCAAGCAAGTCTCTACAATTATTTGGTTAGTTATGAAATAATGACTTTACAAGAAAAATTATCAAACATACCACACTTCACCATCAGTACTGTCAAAATTTTCACTACAAATTAGTAAGCTATTTACGTCTACATCACAACATATTGGACCTCCCAAGGCATCTTTAACTTTAGTAACAGGTTCAGATTTAATAGCAAAATTAACAAGGTTGTTTAATTACTATATGTGATTTGGGAATTATGACACTTTAAACTGTAAGCACACTCAATTCAAATTATATACATTAAACTTCAAATTTTGTAAAGCGGCATGGGCATGATGTTAACATTTAGTGTTTATTTTGTATTTTTGGTCACTAAACCATAGTGCAGCATCACACAACTTGTGGCACATTGCAAGAAGAATTTATTCTTTACCTGGGTCACATATCAACTTTCATGCTGTTAAAAATATTTCACCTGAAAGAGTGTATTATGTAACACAATGAGCAATGCACGTACCTGTGTGGTGTAGGCACTGTCGAGACTTTCTGTGTACCCTTATTGGTGTATTTATACTGTATGATCACTACAATAACTTTTCTACAATTAGGACAATACTTCTCAAAATCTATTAGTGTATAAGTAAAGTGTACCAAGAGGATGACCAGGCCAGAGGTGGACAAAATTCCTAGCATGGAAAAGTTTCCCCAGAACAAAAATTTAGGTCAATATTTTCCCAAAGATATAAAAACATATTTTTATAACAAATCCTTTATGACATTGATAAACATACCACTGTAAAACAGTTAAAATTTACATTAAATAGTTGTGCATGCACACACATGCACAGTTTGAAAATTTAGGTCATTCAATGAAAGACAGCCTTCCTCTCTCTTCACGGAGCTTGTCGACGACCTTCGATGTGATGAAAGGCCTCAGCTTCAAAGTGGCAGAAGTTTGAGTGAAGTGATATGACCCACCAATGAAGTGCTTCTTCAAGGCTTGTTTCAAGAAAGCGGATGATGAATGTATTTCTGGACCATTCCAACTTAGGAAAAACTCCATCATGAGAGAATTGTGCTTCACGGTTTGTTGGTGTAGGTGATTTCCAATAACAAACCAAATACTCTCACATACAGCTTCACTTGTTGCTTTTAAGCAGTTTTCTAAGATTAAAATTATATCTGGGATTTCTTTGTATATAGCATAATCACTGAAAGCCTGTCTAATAACATCAGTGTCTGAATGAGTTGATGAATTTTTCAGTTGTTCACATTGATGCACTCTCCTTAAATAATGTGTGTTGCGAAATCACAGTATCAGGGTTTATGCATCAGCTGCGGTTTGCGAGCACAAGATCTGTGAGCATCCTCAAGGACTTAATAACACTTACAATATTTTCACTGAAGGGCTTCATTGATGACTCATATGAAAAACATAACCTCATCTCATTTACCACAGGGAGGTTCACAATATTATGTTTTTAAGTCTTTCAAGCACTACGACAAGGAAGTGAAGTAAATTCTGTTTTGGAATGCTATATCTATCCTGTTGTTCGGATTCAGCATCAGAAATACCAGAACACTGTTTGGGACTTTTTGCCTTAATCTTGAGCTACAGACATTCTTCATTAGTCACCAACCGACAGCCACCAAACAAATCATTCTCTAGGCAATTAATTTCTGATGTAAGCTAAGAGAATTGATATGAGAGCTGTCCCCTTTCCAGCTTCTACTTCATGTCTTCAAGTTTGTCACATAAAACATTGAACTCATCATACAATGTCCATATGCACACATTTACAGACAGATTAAAACAACTGAACACAGTAATCAAATGCAGGATGTCAATNCATACAATGTCCATATGCACACATTTACAGACAGATTAAAACAACTGAACACAGTAATCAAATGCAGGATGTCAATAGTCCCCAAAAGCTAAAAACAAAACTTTCTCAACAAGGATGAAAACTCCTTAGCTTTAGCGTGTTGCACATTTTTTATAGCATCCCTCCGTTTCTTCTGCAAGTGAGTGTAAAATAGAGGAAAATCTTTCACAAAAATTTGGTAAACCCTTAGCTCACTTTGAACAAATCTGGTGTCTTAAAAGTACTTGGGATNCATACAATGTCCATATGCACACATTTACAGACAGATTAAAACAACTGAACACAGTAATCAAATGCAGGATGTCAACAGTCCCCAAAAGCTAAAAACAAAACTTTCTCAACAAGGATGAAAACTCCTTAGCTTTAGCGTGTTGCACATTTTTTATAGCATCACTCCGTTTCTTCTGCAAGTGAGTGTAAAATAGGGGAAAATCTTTCACAAAAATTTGGTAAACCCTTAGCTCACTTTGAACAAATCTGGTGTCTTAAAAGTACTTGGGATNGGAAAATCTTTCACAAAAATTTGGTAAACCCTTAGCTCACTTTGAACAAATCTGGTGTCTTAAAAGTACTTGGGATTCAACATGGATGAGCCAAGTTCTTCAGCCACAGCAATAAGCTCTTAATATGAAATGCTCCATTTATAATTCTTCATCACTTCACCAGCTGCGCTGGTTTGTTTCTCCAATCAAGCACAAGAATGGGTTTGTCTTACATATCTGACAGCACATTCCAGTCTGTGAGCAATGTCCCATGTTGGCAGTAAAAAGTCAATGTTAAGTTCACTTCCACATGTGTCTACAAGTTTTTGATCAACTTTTAGGTCAAAATATTGCTGCAGGATCAGATAAATCCACTTTTTATAAGCGATTCTTTGATCTTACTATCAACACCTCTCCTTTATGGGATGTTCCACATGGTGATATATCAAGAAGAATGCATTTCTGAACATCCTCAACCAAAGTAGGTACACAAACAATTTGATATGTCCTGTACTGTGTTTAGTAATCTTGTCAGTAACCACTGATACAAGTGGCAAGTGTTTAGTAATGGGATTGGTGGTTGTTAAGAAGTTTGAAATTTTCTTTTGCAATGTTTCAAAAACATAGAAACTCAGAATGTTTTACAAAACTTTTGTGACTAGTGTCTCCCACATCAGCTCTATTTAAATAGTTCAAATAAATTTGTCTTTCATAGAACTTCTCACCCATACCCTGTAACGTTAGGCTCTACCGTTACACCGGCTAGCTGCTCAGAGGTAGAACACGAGACTTAGTAAAATGGACGCCGATTAATTAAGAAATACNTACCGTTACACCGGCTAGCTGCTCAGAGGTAGAACACGAGACTTAGTAAAATGGACGCCGATTAATTAAGAAATAAGTTGAAGTTCCAGAGTTTTTTGTTCTATACTTTATTTATTATTTAGTAACACAGTTCACAGCTGAAGTTCAGANGACCAAATGGTTTGTTCGTACTAATGAAATGTTCGTTGTAATGAAGTTCGTTGTACTGGTGCTTTACTGTAAGTTGAAGTTCCAGAGTTTTTTGTTCTATACTTTATTTATTATTTAGTAACACAGTTCACAGCTGAAGTTCAGANTAAGTTGAAGTTCCAGAGTTTTTTGTTCTATACTTTATTTATTATTTAGTAACACAGTTCACAGCTGAAGTTCAGAATATGCAGAGTACGAAACGTGCACAGGTAACTAGATATGGGCAGAACAGAGCCACAGTTGTTTACTGTATTCTTAAGTTTCTTACAAACTGGCCCGAAGAAATATGAAATGCGGCTACCTCCCACACCGGCGGAGAAATAAAATAGCGAAGTCTAGTTGCCAATGTGGGGGTTCTCGTCACGCCCGACGCGGCCTAGGCGAGCATTGTATTACTGAACTGAAGTGCGACTGCCTTCCGACGGACCTCGCCGCCGACTTGCCCTCAAGGGCGACTGAGCTGAAGCACTGCTTGACCTGAAGTGACTTGAAGGGCGACAGGCACACGTGTCTTTTGTTGCCTCTCACCCCCTTCTCCTGAGATAAGGGCCTGGCCACACACGCTCTCCACACGTTATCGAAACTGACACATTAACGAAACTTTGTTGTAGACACTAAAACTGCCGACGTCAACATTCAGATAAACGATATTCTCGTACCACAAAACTTGTTGACGCATTCTGAAAAAAGCTAAATAATGCNAATATTCTCGTACAACAAAACTTGTTGACGCATTCTGAAAAAAGCTAAATAATGCTGACGCTTAACAAAAACGACGACGTTCAAAACTAAACGGTAAACAGACGCCTGATAAACGTAAAACGGCAAACGTCTGCCGGATAAACAAACTATCACGGGAACTAACCACCGCAGCTTTAATTTGAAACCAGATAGAAATATTACGAAGCTTAGCAAAGTTTAAGAAAAATGAAACACGTGTCCCAAAAATTAAGAATACTGCATCATTATAACCCTCCTTCACTGCAGTATAGACAATGCGAGCCACACTAAGGCCTTTTGCTTTCTGTTTTTTTTATTTTCTGCTTGTTCCTTTTGTGATTTCAGTTCCTTGAAATCCACACACCACTTGTGTGTTTTTTCGAATATGATCAATGACCTGAGTCTTCAAATTCCTAAAGTCCGTGCTCTTTTTTGACACTGTAGGCTCACCTGCTTCTACTTCATCATCTGATGTGGTTGGTAAAGAAAATATTCCATACTTCAAAGATTTTATTATTCCAACAGGCTTGGGAAGCTGTTGATAGTGTTTTGTGCAAGGTGTGCAATAAATACTTGAATTTTGAATCTCAAAGCAGGGTTCTAGTTGACAAATCTGATCAAGTATCCTGCAAATCCTAATAAGCTTAATCTTGGCTTTATCAAATTCAAGTTGTGATTAATCAATGTTCTCTGTTTGGCCTAATCTTTCACTTTCTTTTGTTTATCTGACTTTTCATGGTATTCATATGTTTCTGCATGTCATTAATTTTTTTTATTTAACTGACAAATCATTGAAGAAATATTTGTCAGCTGTACATGCAAGCTTAATCAGAACAATCTTTTTGTGCCTGTTTGAGGGGTGGATGAGATTCCTGGGATGTTGAGGCCACGGGTTCACTCGTTTTAATAAAGCAAATCCACTTCAAACTTTCTGTCCTGCACATCTTGCTCTTTGGTTTTTGTGTTTACTACTGGTGTGTGTCTGTATATGATCGTGCCACCCCTCCCATTCACAGTATGCACCTTTAACATTTCTCTTGCTAATATAACTCATGTTAGCGATACTTCTAGGTTATTGTTTTCTATAATGGAAAGTAAATTATCAAACTCACAGAGTACACAATAGCACAACAATATGGCACCTACTAAAACCTAACACTGTTACTAAATAACAAATTAAAAATGGACTGACAGAATGTAGGAAAATACAGTGCAGCAAATAACCTCAAATCTTCAAATTAACCTTGTGTTTACTGTTTATTTTACGAGGCATACATATATGTGTGCCCGACGATAGCAGCCTTAATATCAATAGCCTGCAGGAGTCATATGATCAATATTGTCAGGCAGCCTTCCGAAATGCATTTTTGTACAGTATATTTACACATCTTGAAGTAAAAACAGATGCAGTTATATAGATATTGATTGTAACTAATGTCATATTGTTCATTGTATATATAAAGCAATATAAGATGGCTGCGGATGTTTGTTTACATCCTAGTAGGTATTTATCGGCCCAAATTTGTTGAATCACTGAATGTAGTACCGCAAATGTGTTAAAGATTTCCCCAGGCTTAAAATATTTCCAATTAACCTGGTTTGCGCATTCGTGCATTTTGTCCAAACTTATACAGAGTGATCCTGAACTACAAGTACAAACACTGTGAGGTGATTCTCTATGCAAAATGAAAGAGAGAACAAAATACGACCTATGTCTTACAGTAATTTGTAAAGGTCATTAAGTGGCCTTGAAAATCTATATTTTAGGTGGTTTTAATACAAAATAACCAAATCTAATTGAGATAACAGAACATACCATTAATATTGTTGTCATGAATAAAGATCTGAAATCTGTGAACGATTGTTGGGTAATATCACCCATCCCCATTCATTGAGAAAATAGGGGTGCCATTTTATTATCCAAAAAATGTGTGTAACCCTTAGGTGTGTATAACTTTTAATGACGTCATAATCATGTATACATTAATGTACAAACAAAGTTGCCTTGGTGTAATTCTCTCAGGCAAACAGGTGTCGACGAGGGGGAAATTTTTTTAACAGGCTTGGCAGGCAACCAACTGCACCCTTGAAAATTGTCCATTTCCTCGACAACTGCTTGCCTGAGATAGTTACACCATGGCAACATTTTTTTTGTACATTAATGTAAATGTGATTATGACATGATTTAAAGTGATATGCACCCACAGGTTACACACATTTGTTGGATAATAGTATGGCAGCCCCTTTTCTCAATGAATGGGGGTGGATGATATTACCCAACAACCGTTCACAGATTTCAGATCTTGATTCAAGAGAATAGTATTCAGGGAATTGTTTTTTCATCTCAATTAGTTTTATTATTTTGAATTCAAACCATTTGAAATATTGATTTTCAGGGGCACCTATCTCCATAACAAATTACTGTAGGTCATAGATTGTATAATGTTTCCTCTCTCATTTTGCATAGGGAATCATCTCACAGTGTTTATACCTGTAGTTCAGGATCACCTTGTATAAAAAACAAAGACAAAAATTAAGCCATGTATTTGGGCAAAAAGCATACTGGAAAGAAGCTATTTCAATATTTTCCCAATCAACTAAGTTAGAAGGTATTACATTTATTTCGTTACAAAAGAGTTGACAATATGTTAAAAGTCACTTACAGCATTCTAATTTACTGATATCACTACTACGGGCAGTATTTAAAGTATGCATTTTCAATGATAACAATATCTAATTTCTTTTCCATTACATAACCATTATAACTAAGTGGAATAACAAATGAATGGAAGCCAAACTACATGCATAATGCAAATTAAATTGAGAAACAAAATAATGCCACCAATGTACCAGCTGAAAATTATTGTTCATATGCGGTATGTCTACCAAACTAAAATAAATAATTTTACTGTTTTTATTTTACGTAATTTTAATCTTTAGCTTGATTTGGTTGTTATAAACTCAAAAATAAAGCACTGTGTACAGTAAATTTGGCATTTTGTACAAAAAAAATATTGTTACATGAGACAGCTCACCTTTGTCCCTTTCCCCTGTTACGTGCGTTGATATCACCAGTAACTGTAGAAGGGAAGGCAGAGAATACAAAGAGGCTGCCGCTGCATGACCTGAATGCATGCCACAGGAAGGCTACTCCTGTCATAAGATTGAATGTCTCGGGTAGTTGTGCAAATTTTCTTGTCATCGCCCCCCCCCCCACCAAACCCCTTTTTTCGCGTGATTCATGGTGCACAGAACCTTCTCTGCAGGGTCGACTCAGCTATATAAGCCATAACGTGTCTTTGAGTCAAGTGTGTGGAGTATTGTACAGCTATTAGTGCCACGTGTGTGTGTGGAACCATCAGAACCTGGGGTGATGCAGTGACCAGTGAGTTTATTCAGCGAGCATCAGCAGAGAGAAAGACAGACCGGCTTAGCTGTGAGAAAGTGGACTGGATGTGTGAATGACAGATGTTTGGGATGATATTAATAGTACAGATAGGCAGTTTAATGTTGTAAATAATAGCTCACTGTGTTTTTATAACATTGTAAATAAGTTAAGAAATTAAATTTAGTTATTTTATTTTCGTTAATATGTACCTCCAGCCCTCACAACCTCACTTATGCCCCACGCAACTTGTAATAGCACTGCAGCACAATATGTGCAGTCACAACATTTACAATATCCACAGTTGGTCACCATAATGAACTGAACATTTGAGATTGTGGTCAGGGTACCATAAATGCATTAAAATGCATGAAACATGTGAACACAGGTGCGATCATGATGCATGTTGTTAATCATATCACTTGTATTTGCCACATTTTCACCTCTACTTTATTTCTGTTTCACCTTTCCATTACCTTCGATTTCCTGGTATTTTATGTCTACATCTATCACCTTACCTTTTCCACCTACCAAGGTATTAGGATATAATGGACATGAGGCAAGCTATCATATTTTTATTTCCACCATCATATGCATAAATTTCCTCTCCACACACAGTGTAACCCCACAGGTCACAATGCCAGCCTAGAAACTATAACATTTAGTTAGATCCATCTGTGCCCCCACGACTCCAGTTACTGATACCAACTTAAATAGAAATTGTAACTTGGAGACATATCTCGACCTATAGCCTCAAATGGCAGTCTTCAGTTACGTTACGCCAGCACTTGTAAAATTGCTCTGACACATGGAATAACTTTGAACCCAGGCAAATCCTACAAAAACACTTACTACTCTGCACACTGCATACATGGTCATGATTCTTGCAGCACCACACCTGTGATGTCACACAAATAGCACTCGTATTCAATAATGGGCTGGGTATAAATATTAATAAATATAAAATAACTTGAGATTTTACTTTAGGGAAATTTAACATCTAATTTTACAGTCAGCTTTGGTCAGGATTGGTACATGTTGCAGCATAAGTCAAACTACCAACACTGTTTTGAATTCAACAATAATTGGAGAAAGGCTTCATGTAAATGTAATTATTGGAACCAAGGCAAATTTTCTGCGCAAGTATCAAGATTCGGAAAAGATAAATATTGGTATCACGATGTCCCTAGAAATTACAGTATGCCAAAGGTACATGGATAAAGAGTATATAAATACAATAATATCAGCATACAGCATCGGCAAATACTTTGCCAATACTACAGATTCTGTTAACATAGGCCAATGTTTGGGTATTGGTATTGGCCCAGATCTAGTGATTTTTGTATCCCCACTATTTAGATTAACAGCTGACAATCAGTTTATCCATGGGAAACATCAACAGGAGGCTAAATATATTAGAAGATAATTTGAAGTGACACAATGAAATTCAGTGTCCACCTGAAGTTAATTCTTGACCAGAGAAACAACTGTAGGTCGTAAAACGTCTATCAAGAACATAAATGTGCAAAAATAATTGAATATCAATATTAAAGTACAAAAAAAAAAAAATCTTAAATACTGATAACAACAATAACACAATTTTTTACAAAGAAAATATTAGGGTAAATATCTGTTAAAACAGGGTGCAGGCGAAAACATACAAAAAGTGTACCGTACTCTGGTACAGTAAGGTGACTGCTATAAATTTTGAAAATTAAGAAAATAGCANGAACTGAACATTTGAGATTGTGGTCAGGGTACCATAAATGCATTAAAATGCATGAAACATGTGAACACAGGTGCGATCATGATGCATGTTGTTAATCATATCACTTGTATTTGCCACATTTTCACCTCTACTTTATTTCTTAAATACTGATAACAACAATAACACAATTTTTTACAAAGAAAATATTAGGGTAAATATCTGTTAAAACAGGGTGCAGGTGAAAACATACAAAAAGTGTACCGTACTCTGGTACAGTAAGGTGACTGCTATAAATTTTGAAAATGAAGAAAATAGCAATCTGTGAGGTGGAGGAGATTAAAACATGATTAAAAGTTTTTCACCGCTCATTTTTCAGTTTCCATAATGGATGAACACAAAGTACTACTTCTGGTTTGATGGTGATGCAGTAATGGATAAAAAAAATATAAACAATTCATACAATACACCCTTTTCCCCTACAGCAGGGATGGCGAACAAATGGCACGCGAAACAATATTTTGGGCACGCCACGCCACGGATCAAAAGGTTTGCATTTTAGTTTAAAATAACAAAGTTCACTATGACGTATTGATGCATTCTGCATCCCGAGATATATTTTTCCGTCAGCAGGCACACACTGTCGAAACTCGCAACGACAAGGAAACGCGAACAGCCGCCATAAACCAGCTAAGGGTTCGGCGAGCGTGCCAGAAGAATGACGCCAGGATTCCGCCGCGACGAGAAGGCACAGCCTCTCGCAGCTGCGTCGAAAACGTTAAAAGGTTTCACAGCCCACAGCTGCATTTCTCTCGCAGGCTGGCTACTGCCAAAAACCAGCTAATAGCTTTGGCGAGCGTGCTGGAACAATAACACCAGAATTCCGGGAAGGAAGGAACA
>NQII01002735.1:104590-156531 GCA_002778355.1 Clitarchus hookeri
CCGACTACCACGACGAGAAGCAGGGGGGCCCTGCATTCTTCAGCTGCTGTCAATATTATTGTGCAGGTGCGCCTGCGCAGAAATATTGACAGCAGTCTCCCCTCAAGGGTGCTTGCGCTCACAGAGATTTTCTCTTCTAGAGCTTCATAACCCACTTTAATAGCATGTTACCCTTTTGAACTTCTTTCCTGTCGAGAGGGTTTTTACTGTGTCTATGCAGGTTTTTCCCCTCTCCCTTCTTAGAAATAGCTCAGCTATTCCACACTCAGGGATGCAGTCATGGCCACAAACCTGGCCATGGCTGCTTTATCCCTCTTTGCCCCGATGCACGCCTCCTTCCCTAAATTCCCTTCCATGTAGGCATATGGGGCTTAGCCCTGAGACGCAACACAGTCCAGACCTACCCCTGGACAACACTTAACACTTAGTTATTAGGGTAGTTAGTAAAAAAAAAAACCCTCTCTCTCTGCAGCTGCACGTGTTTGCTTGCTCTCCCTACATGCCTGGCAAGAGGGCAACAAGTAGAGTACATGATGCATTAAATAAAACTAATTATGTGATCTCAGTTTAACAATGCACAGTTATCCTGTCAAATGCACCGCACTACAGAGTGGCCAAGTGCTTCGCTGGGTGTGCCCTCTAATGGTTTTGCCTGAAAATGTTATGCAATACACTACATTTTAGCAACAAATTATTATTTGCAAATGTGTTTTCTTTTGTGATCCAAGGTCGTTTTTCCCCCCATAAAATTGGTTTTTAATGGAATCTGGCGTAAAATCAACATGATTTTAAAAGAAAATTTAAATTTAACCAATGGACAGCATCTTCGTGAATAAAATGATATGCACAGAAGTGTGTACTTGACCTGCCCTTGTCACCAAAAATTGTTTTAACATTGAGCAACTTGTATTACCAAGCGTAAATTTCATTTTCAGTAACTTGTTGCAGGGAGATAGGAGGATTTATATTCATTTATTTAAATAGACATGCATTTTTGAATAAACTGATATCCTGTAAGGGCTTATTCGATAACTTTCGTTATCTAATAATGCATAAGCACCGAACCCAAGCGCAGCATATCTCGCAAAAGGTGTAAGTGTATGGGAAAATCAGAAGACGTAGTTTTGAATTATCAATTAATGAAGACAGTGAAGAAATAAATTTTACTTACCTTATTTATTTATGTCTCAAAATCACATCTGGGAGGGAGCTAAGTTACCTAGCAACCAGCTTGGTGCCCTTGCACGTTCCCTCTGAGTGCCGAATGGTTTGGAAATGGAGAGGCACATTGTTTCACTCATCCGCTGCTGAAGTTGGCTTGCATTCAGTGTCAGGTTACAATAAATTATATTTGTTATAGTCTTTTTTTAAACAAGTTAAGGTGAAATGTTTTTAAATGTATTATTTACAGTAATATTAATACAGTAATACTTATTTTAAAATTTCCACTTTTATTTTGTTTATTAGTTAAACTTGATTCACAAATAATGTACAGCTCTCATTATACTCAACATAAAGTCTAATAAAGTTAGTTAGATTATTGATGTACATGTCAAAATCCTGAAATCCTGGATGTATGGAAATTTTTTGACAGTCCCCTGAAAAACTACAGATTGGGAGTCCACTGTATTAAGTTAACGTTTTAAATATACCATATTAATTTGAATATACTGTACAGTGATATTTTGACACAATTTTGTATATTTGTTTATAGAATTCCAAAAATGGACATAGGGAGGTCATTATAAAATGGTATTTTTGGATACTACTGAAAATGCAAATTCATTTCCATATGGACACTTTTTTTTTTTATTCAGCTTATATAAAAAATAATGTCAGTGGGGGCGAGGGATATGTAGATCAGGAAAACATTAGAAAGTTCACCACTAATATACATACAAAATCATTAATACAATCCCATTAATTCACAAATACTGTAATGCACAGCGATACAACCACAGTCAGGTTACCTTCAGATTGCATGTTGAAAGCGTTTTTCAACATGCCATTCTAACTTAACCTACATTTGACAATGTTAAAAACCACAGTGTTCCACAATTAACTCTGCCTGAGTTAGGTTCAGTTTGGTAACATTAAACACACTTTAAGACATGTTATTCAAACCTAAATGAACATAGCACTAATGGTGCACAAATCACTTTTTTTTAGCAGTATTTTCAGTTTTGAATAACCTAACAGACTTAATTTGCGTTGCTGCGTTGTTATTATGCAACGCTTCAACAAGTGCAACCTTCTATATCAGATTAGAGGGCACTAAAGGTAATAGTCTTTAAACACAAGCCAGACCCTGATGATGGTTTTCTTAATAACTCCAGTAATCAATAGCCTTGAAACAACAAAAGTCTCACAAACTAACTCAGTCCTTCCAAATTTTCCATTCATGTTTTTTACAAAAACTTTTCTTGTTAACTAGAAAATTTGTTTTGACATGCATGACCATCAAACAATATTTATATTTAATTAGGATATATTCAAATTTTCCTGGCCTAATAATACTATTAGTAACACAGTTGAGATAGTCTAACATTTGTGGTCTTTTAGTAGGGTAAAAACACTACAGTAATTGTGCAACTTCTATGGTCAAATCCCATATACAAGGGTAATCCCAAAAATAAGGTCTCCTATTTTTTTATACATAAGAAAAACGTTTATTGTCTACAATATTTACATCATTGTAAAGGTTGAACATTTATCTATTTTTCTACATAATCACCATTTCGGTTGATGCATTTTTGTAGAAGCTGTGACAGTTTTTGTATGCCCATGTCATACCAGCTAGCTGCCATCATGTTAAGGAAGCGTTGAACCTCATTTTTCACCTCATCGTCGGAGCTGAATCGCCTTCCGGCCAAATGTTCTTTCAACTTAGGGAACAGGTGGTAGTCACTGGGTGCCAAGTCCGGACTATAGGGTGGGTGGGTGATGATGTTCCATTGAAACTCTTGCAGGAGAGCGACAGTTAGATGGGCGACGTGTGGGCGAGCATTGTCATGGAGAATGTTCACACCCTTGCTCAACATTCCTCTTCGCCGGTTCTGAATTGCCCGTCTGAGTTTTCTCAGTGTTTCACAGTACCTGTCAACGTTTATTGTGGTCCCATGAGGCATAAAGTCGACCAACAATATCCCCTTTTGATTCCAAAACACAGTTGTCATGACTTTACCGGCAGACTGTGTTTGTTTGAATTTTCACGGCTTGGGCGAAGAGGGATGCCGCCACTCGCGTGGTTGTTGTTTGGTCTCAGGTGTAAAGTGGAACGCCCAGGTTTCGTCACCCATGACAATTGAGTCCAAAAAGTTCTCCTTTTCGTCTGCATAGCGGCGAAGAAATTCGCGGGAATAATGAACACGTTGCCGCTTGTGATCTTCCGTCAGCATTTGTGGTACCCATTTTGCCCACACGTTCTGATATTGCAAATTTTTCGTTAAAATCCTGTGATTGGTGCTTTGGGAAATTGCAGAAACCAAAATGGAGAGATCATCCAGAGTGATCCGCCGATCTTCACGCATGGTTTTTCTCAACCATCGCGACTGTCTCGTCGGAAATTGACTGTCTCCTGCTCCTTTGTTTGTCGTGAATTTCAGTACGACCGGCTGTAAACTCTCTACACCACTTGCGAACGTTTTTGACATCCATGCACGATTTGCCATACACTTCCTTCAATTGGCAATGAATTTCAATCGGTTCAACGCCTTTTGTGTTCAAAAACCGAATAAATGCGCAAACTTTGCACTTGGCGGTAACGTCCAATGGTAACTCCATTCTCAACGGCTGCCAAGCCAAGACTGAGCATCCCAGCGAGGCGCGCGCATGCTTATATGAAAGGGGGGAAGCACACATCACAACAATGTGGCCAATAGCCGCACGAACCGTTCTTTGTACGAGTATGAAAAAATAGGAGACCTATGTTCAACCTTTACAATGATGTAAATAATTTAGACAATAAACGTTATTTATAAAAAAATAGGAGACCTTATTTTTGGGATTACACTCATATGTGAGTCTTTGATTAAACATGGACAGCAAATTTATGTGAGACCCTTTTCAGGATACACATTTATGTGATGGGGGGGGGGGGCATTATCCAGCAAAAATGCAAGAAATAGTGATGAACCTCAATCTCAAAATACATTTGTTAGCCCACTGCAATAAAATATAGTTAATGTAATATTGCTACTCTCAATTGGTAAGCCATGATATAAACAAAACAACTGCGAAAATCTGTTTAAAAAATGGAGCCAAGTGAATGTAGCGACACCATTCTCACAGTCTATGTACCTCAAATCATATTATCAAGGGCAGTAGTGGACAACTTTTAGAATTGGTAGAGGGGGGGGGGTCACTTCTCCCTGTGCAGGTCTAGACTTTTGAGTAGTGACATAGGAAGGGGAGGACTATCTCATCATAATTTTTTGGAAACAATAATAAATTAAGAAAATGTAATCATTATTTTTAACAATTCTGATATTATTTCATATCAGTTTTAAAACATTCACAGGACAGTCATGTCAATGTGAGGGTTTTGGACGGGAAAGTCATATCTCTTATNAACCACTGGATTGGTCCCTGATAAAGTGGTCTTTGATCTATTCTCACTCTTTCCCCCTCTTGTTATAGATTTAGAAATTCTCCAAGTATCATCTCTAAGTTTCCAAGAGATAAGAAAACACAAAGAGATTGTAAATAATATAAAATATCTAGAGTCATGATGTAAATTATTTTTATTTGTAAACAATGGAGTTTCAGTACTATGTGTATGGTGCCTCTATTGAGTGGAATAAAATAACATGCTGCTCAGTTATTGAACTGACCAGACACGCTCATGCTGCTAGTAAAATTGTATGTAGTTATTTTGATTACAAAAGATGAAATATGCAAATGAAGTCAACAGTTTTTTGGGTAGATATTTGCTTGTAAGGTTCTCACAACGAACCATTTTCCTAGTGAAATGTAACACACAGCAGATATTTTTGCCATATGAAACAAGCATTTGTACTTAATGTTTGCTACTTCTGTGATACCATAAAACTCTTAAAAGTTTCAAATTTGTAATGCAAAACACTATGTTTGTACTCACATTTATTTTTGCTGTGTTGCATACGAACAAACATGCTTCTTTACAAAGGAAGTAGTTGCTGTGTGGGATGTTCATTATCAGCCCATGATGTATACTGCAGAGTTGTTTACTCCAATCCCAGATGAATAGCAACAGGAGCATCCAATAGCAGCATAAGTCACACACCCTGACTCTCCCCCTCCTTTGTTGCTCCACCTGCAGTCTTGTGACTGCTTAACACTTAATAGTCATTGTGTAAGAGGTGTTTGGCTTTTGTCTGGTGTTGATTTTGTCACAGTGCTGTATGCACACATGCATGTTTGTATGTGCAAGTGTACATATGTATGTACCTATGTATTTTCTTCTTATTCCATTTTTCGGTTGGACTGGTTGCTCCTTCGTTTTAAAAGTTATTCCAACTGAAGCCGCCCATTTGACTAAATACTTCAATACATATCAATTACAACAGGTTAAATACTACAGTTGTAACAGGGTTAAGCACAGTTACTGCAAAATATTAACGTGTATTATGTGTAATGTACTATATTGTGTATAACACAAATATGTTAACAATGCAAAATAATAACCATAAGAACCATTGTCAATAAAGACATTAAAAAGTGATCAAGCTGACCAAAATATGGTTATACGCCTAAATTGTGAGCATTCATACGTAATGGTTTTTTAACTACGGCAGAATTCTTTGAACAGGTGAAAACAGTAAACAAAGCATTTGACAGTTAAAACATAGAAGTCACAAGGCAGTGTTTATGTTTACATGTAGCGGAAGTATACGTAATCGGTAACCAAAAGTAGTACTTTAGCAGGGTTTCAGAAAAGTGT
This sequence comes from Clitarchus hookeri, assembly GCA_002778355.1. Classification (NCBI taxonomy): domain Eukaryota; kingdom Metazoa; phylum Arthropoda; class Insecta; order Phasmatodea; family Phasmatidae; genus Clitarchus; species Clitarchus hookeri. Next base: position 110,511 of record NQII01002735.1, read on the forward strand.
GAAGTAACCGTGAATGGCCTATACAACATAACAGACATAAATAAGGGTTTATCCCTTAAGCAATCTCATCTCAATTTTTTGTCTTAATTTTTTTATGTGATTGCACTTGGAAAGCTTCCAAAAAAAGCCTCTTTTTCTCTTGCACCTAAGCTAGTTTTTCCTGCACAATTTCCTTATCTTATTTTTACTCTTCTTATTAATCACTGCTATAATTTTTAAAAAGGAACTAAATAAAATTAAAATATGTTAAAATTTATGATGGAACACATTTACGTAGCGCTTTGCAGTTTATGAAAAATGTAAAGAAAAATGTTGCAAAAACTTTTGGTGGAACAGGGCCCCCCCAGCTGTATTCCATAAGTGGTAATATGGCTTAATCCAGACACCAGACAAATGCAAACATAAAAAAGTATTTCACCTGTTCTTCTGAGATGACATGCAGCTCATCACTTTTTATGATGTCCATGACCTCAAAGTATGATAAATTCAAAAACTCTTCAGATGAAGACACTTCACAGAAGTACTGCTGAATGTACTTTTCAGCTGCTTCCACCAACGAGGAGCAGCTGTGAGCATCCGCAAAGCAGCGAATACCCAGAACGTTGTTTGGATGGAACCTGCATGAACACTATCCTGTATCATTAAACTAATAAACCACAAAACATCAAGAAGAGCAAAGTGAAACATATTTACGTAATTAATACACACTTCACACACAATAAAATGTGCAGAACTAAAGTTATGATGTGTGGTGTAGTTAGCTGGAATATCAGCCCGCTAAGCATGGTATTTTGGGTTTAAATCCCAGGTAGAGCATGAGTACATGCAATTTTTAACAAATACAATCAACATAAAAAAAAATAGTTGCACCCACGCGGAAGTCGATTTACAATGCTATTTGGAAGAAAGGTAAAATGTTTCCAAAAACAAGAAATAATTACAAATTGTAACTGGTATAAGCAATATTTTTTGTGTTACACGTACATTTCTCAATATAAAATTGTGCAGCCATGTTTGCGAACACTTGAAAACATCCCACCAGACGTCGCGGCATGGAGTTGTAGAGGTCTCTAATTGCGTCCTGTGATAATCCATCCCATGCAGCTTGAATATTCGCTCGCAGTTCTTGCAGATTTTATGGTAGGGGTGGAGTCACAATAGAGTGGCCAATAGCATCCCACACATTTTCAATTGGGAATAGGTCTGGAGATGATGCTGAACAGATATTCATGGCTTCAAGGCATCCTCTCTCAGGGCTTATAATGCACAAGGCTGCCTGATGCCAGCAGCGTAGCCAGAAATTTCTCAAGGGGGTAGGCTTAAGGAGGGAGCAGGGGAGGATTGTTAAGACTGACTGAAATGTGAAAGGAGGGAAGTTACAATGACATTAGCAGTGCTCACATGTGTTAACTGGGACAAATTCTAGAAGAAAAATTACCTCACTGTATAACAAAATGCATCAAAGTTAACAACATTTTCAGAATTTTAATACTATGTTGACAACCTTACGGGCAAAAGGACGGGTGGAACAAACCTTAAAACTCACCTTGGCTATGCTCCTGTCTGATGCCAAGGGACCTACATCTTCATGTAACTACCACTAAGTGCTACACGACTGTCAAAAGCAGACCTGCACTCTGGTGATTGAACAAACAAAAAGTAAATCTCACAAAACAGCTGCCCCAAGAGCACTAGTACTTCACCTTGAATACCCTCTAGGGCATGCAGTGGAATAATACAAGTGGGGTGACATGAGTATCATGCTAACTGGCATGAACAAAGTGTTTAGCAGACCAGCTACAATCCTGGAAAATGTGTTCTATACTCCCCAAACTCTCTCTTACAGAATGCATACCAAGTTCCCCGTGATACCATGCTGCGGGTGACCATGCCATAAAGCGTACCTAGTGAGGCGTGAGTGCACAAAAATGCCAACCAGGGGGCATTGCTTATACTATAACATACTTACAGCACATATGAAACTCAATAATACTTACTACTGCCTATTAAAATATTGCATTACGTTATTACTTTTCGTCAACAACATCTGAACAGCCACCCTCCTATACCATACCTAGAACTTGTAAGCCAAGCCAATAGATGACCTTCTAGTGGTCAGTTTCATCAACACAGCCAAAAAATTTTTTTTTGTATAATGGGTAACAAAAAAAAAAAACATTTTTAAAAATATTATAAAGTTAAAATTTTAAATTTTTGCACACAATGAAGAAATCATGGGCGACCAAAGCCTTAGTTTTAGTACAGTGTCTTGATATCTGTTGAGTGATTTTCTGTGAAATGTTAAACATGGATTGTTTCACCAACTTTAATTGATTCATAAACTGGCTTACGTAGTACTTAATTCCTGTACCAAAATTGAGCATTAAAATCCTTTGTGGCCATTTAATCTATAAATAAATTATTATGAAAATCAAATGAATGATACTGAAGAAAACTGGTGTTTAATTAAAATTAACTAGTAACATGCAATGCACATCTCAAAATTAGCACATATCACAATTTCTTCACATAGGAACTACTAGTGTGAAAAGCTGTGCCTGGCAGTACATATTCCAAGAATCTTTATGTTAATAATTATTAATGATCACTTATGCATTAAATATTGAGATAAGTATCCAACACCAGTTAGCATCTGGAATTAATGCACACGTGTGGTAGGAAAATTGTACAAAGGTTAAAGTGACAGATAGCTCACCTTTTCTTAAGAAACTGCGCACAGGCATCCCGCACCTTCGTCAGTTGAAGAAATGATGCACCAGCAAGTAGAGACTGCACATTATTGTTGTCGAGTACAACACGACCACTGTACGCAAAGTTGATCAAAGCTTCTAGTGCCCTGCATTACACAACAAGATTCAAGCTTTTAATTAGTCATTTACAGTCAATAAATTATAATAAAATAAAAACAAAATAATTGGGAAAAGTGTTTTAAAGGCAATTGAAAGGAATATTTACATATTTAAATTAAATTTACGTCATGATGGTTATGTACATTAAGGAAGCAGATTTTATACAAAACAAGAATGCCAATATTAAGTTTAGAAAACCTTCAAATCTAAAAAAAAAGTCAGCAAAACCTATGCTCAAGGAAAAAAAGAAACCAATGAAATACATGAAAAGAACTGCCCATACAATGAAAGTACAGCTGACAGCCACATCATACTGCTGATAAAGATTCAAATTACGTAGTGAAATGAAAAGGAAAGAATTAAGATGCTAAATAACTATTCTGTTTATTATTACAATAGATTCCCAAGTAAGACAACAAGTCTAGAAATTTTGTTCAGTTGCTCTCTATCTGAAATACAAAGTACTGGAAAATGTACTACAGCAGATTATTTTTATTTGTGTGAGCTGAGAAGTACAGCTATAGACATCAGGAATAAAGAATGAAACTGCATATGCTACACACTTCATTTTTCAAAGCATAATACCAGTTCCCAGGACCACCCAGGGTATTTTGAGACCTAAGGCAAAGCTCTTTATAGGGTCCCAGATTAAAGGGGCCTTGGGCAAAGCTATTTTTGGAGCCCCTATTTCATGTTACAAAACATACTTCAAATATTACCTACATCTTTTATTCTACATAATCAGTATAAAACGTGTTGCTTGGAAACAGGTTTACCATTTGCTGTAAAGCTAACAAATTAATATTTTATAAGGACAATAGTGTTACGTACACTCATATCGCTTGCAAGAGCAGAAATGTGTGAAGGTTATGCATAGAGCGGGCGGCGAAGACAAAGACCAGCTTAAACAGGCTTGCAGCCACGCATAGAGCCGTGATAAGCCCTTTGCGGCTTGCACACTTCTGACAGATTGAATTTCTGTATTTATCTGAAGAATGTTCTGGTTAATGACCTAGTTTCTCTCAGTGTGACTCGGGGTGCGGCGAACCTTCCAGATCTTGGCCAGCGATAGCATAAAAGTGTGACGGGCCTCCGAGCCGAGTGCTTATGAGAATCGAGTGTCTGGGCGATTGTGCGACGTTAAGCGATAGACGGCGCGCCAGAAGAGTAACACATAGAACCAAAATTAACCAGCAGAAGGAAAATCTACAACTGTGAGCATCGGTGTAGTGAAGAATGCAACTGGCAGGCTGACTATTTGGTTGGATGCGTGAGTGAAAGACATTTCAGATGATGGCAACAGACAGACTAAACATGTGATAATGATGAGTGTGAGTTAATGGACTATAACCAGTAACATAGAGAAGGACTTTAATTGAGTGAGATAGACATTAAATACTGCGCTCATTGAGAAATAAAAAGGGTAACACTGAAGATAGATTAATGCTGTAAATAATAGACTGTGTGAATAAATTAAAATCAAATTTAGTTCTTTTATTTTTATTAAGACCTCAATCCCTCATGAACTTGGATACGCCGTCCCTATGGCATTTCGTAACACTGGTGTCAGAAGTGGGATGGAGGTATTTGATTGCCAATCAAGCCAGATAATAGGTTATTAATTAGTGGTTTTAAAACAAAATAAATCAATTTTATTAACTGTAGGCTGAAATAATAAGACTGTTTGTACAACCATTGCAGTGAAAGTGAAATCGAAAAATATCTGCAGAAATGGAAGCACTGCGAGCATTAATTAAAGGGGTAGGTAGCAAGATGGTTAATGTGAGCACAAATGTAAATAGTTTGAAAGAAGATGTAAATAGCCAAATAAATCGTGTAAATAGCAAAGTAACTAACGTAAGTGGTTTAGTAAATAAGAAAATAGACACCCTAATTGAAAATGTAGACAAGAAAATAGCTCATATAAATAGGGAAATACACACATTAAATGAAAATGTTGACAGGAAAATAGAAGGCGTTAGCAAGTTAATGAATGAAAGAGTTGACTATGTGGACAAGGAGATTGAAGGTGTAAATGAAAGGATGAACAGTGTCGAGAATGAAATGAAACAAGAAATAAGTGCAATGAAGAAGGAATGGCAGGAATTTCTTCAGAAGCAGGAGTTCCACTATCATCACACCGGCAGCCGATAAAAGTGGGGAAGCAGTGTAAGTCGTAAGCAATACAGCAACTTCAGAGGATAGTCAGCAGCTCTGCACCATTGGTGTAGCACAGCCAGGATACGNAGTGTAAGTCATAAGCAATACAGCAACTTCAGAGGATAGTCAGCAGCTCTGCACCATTGGTGTAGCACAGCCAGGAGTGGGGAAGGGGGTTTCAATTAAGCCTACCCCTTACGATGGCCAGACTTTTTGGCTGTAGTACCAACACCAGTTTGAAATAGTCGCCACTCTGAACGGCTGGTCAGCCGAGCAGCAAGCTTACTACCTCATGGCTGTATTGAGAGGCCCTGCACTTAGCACACTACAATCTTTGCTAGAGCGACATAGACTGGAGTACCCCATACTGGTGTCGACCTTGAAGCTACGTATCGGTGACCGATACCTGTGACATGACCACCATATCCAACTGCGAAGCTACACCCGACGACCAAGAGAGCCACTGCAGGAGCTATAGCAANCCAACTGCGAAGCTACACCCGACGACCAAGAGAGCCACTGCAGGAGCTATAGCAAGACAAAGTGCGGCTTTCCCACCTATCTCAAGAAGGGTGCCCCAAAGAGGCTCTAGACATCATCACAGCCGGTGTTTTCATAGATACCATAGCTGACATAGAGGTACGGCAAGCGGTACGTCTGGCAGCTCCCCACAACATGCAGGACACACTGGCCCGAGCACTGGAGGTGGAGTCAGTAAGACAGGTGTCCACACTCTGACATCTGGTATGGGCAGTGATGCTGAATGAGGAAGACAACAGCTTCAAGAAGACACTGAAGGAGATGCAGACAATTATGAGGGACATCACTTCCAGGCTCCATGCTACAGAGCTTTTATTTTTATTGCTTAATATTTGTTGAAAGTTAAATTAAGTCAGTCGACTAAAGTAGCAGTCTATTCTAAGACTGTGTCCAAATTTGCCTGAAGTACATACTAGTGCGTACCTGTCCCCAGAAGGGACATCACAAGTGCTGTCCGAATTACAAGTGAAGTATGCAAGTATACAAGTAAACGAAAATGTATACTTCTCGCATACTTGTGGTGTATGTGCTGCCATTTTTAGAAGCAATTTGTAGGTTACAATTGATTTTGACAATTATTCTATTTAAATATTAATAGGGCAAATTTAATACTTTGTACGCATAGAATTTTGAAATGCGTTACTAATTATTGCAAATTTCACATTATAAAAAGGGTTTAAAACAATTAAATTCACATCAGGACTATGTGCATTACCTACAAAAGCAACCGTAAAACCAGTAATCAAAATTGCAAACTGATGTACAATAGCAATACAATAATGTTACGTAAATTGCATAAAAATATTATTTAATCATTGATTTACTTCTATATATTTTGGAAATTATCAAGGTTTTCATCGGAATACACATTCATTAAAAGTGATTAGCTGGCTAATAGCAGTTGTCGAAGCTAACAAGACTGTCCGTCTGAATTCATCAAGTTTGGTGCCACGGGTAAGTGAAGTATGCAAGGATGCAAGTACATCAGTATATACCTTAGTTACGTAGAGTTCCTTCTATTTATTAAACGTATGTTATCCCGTATATTGGAAACGCATTGGCCTCCAAATAATTAAAAAATTTATCTTACAAATTTTGCACTAACTGTATTTATACAATTTATGTAAACTAAATAACTTTATAAATATCAAAATTTAAAAAAAATTTATAACTATTTATAACACTTTAGGTACCTCGTAAGTGTAAACGCTTAATTAACGTATTGAAATGTTTGCAGAATGAAAACAATAGGGGAACAGTGTATTCCCATGCTTTTCAGAATGTAAAATATGAGTGTGTGTGGAACACATCCACGCACAATTGCATTATATACCAACACATTAACTAAGAATAGGGAAAAAATGTATGTAAGCTGTATAAAGCCTAAACTTAGCAAAGTATAAAACCCACTATGGATACACACACTTAAACTTGTTATCTGTGCTAATACTTACATACTTATTTTAACTTTCATGTATTTCTGTACAAAAGTCATTATCTCAGTTCTCTATTCTGTGGTTTTAGTTGAAAATTACTCAGGGAACGAGGATAACCTGAGAAAAACCACCGGCTAACGGGAACATCCGCCCCGTTTCCTACATACTAAAATCGGGAGCCACCACACCAGGAATCAAATTCGCTGACATGGTGGGAGACCAGTGGCCCAGTGTTATTAAGAAATGTTTGAAATACAAAATAGAGTCGGATATGTTGCTTTTAATAAAGGTTACACAAAGAAGCTATATAAAATGAAGTTATCGTATGAAAGTTTCTTGAGCGTATTATTTTCAATTCTAAATTTAATTATTTGTCTTGAGAAAGGGCATACTAGTGACAAAAACACATGTTATAAGCATTTCAAATCATATGAGTATAAGAAANTATTTGTCTTGAGAAAGGGCATACTAGTGACAAAAACACATGTTATAAGCATTTCAAATCATATGAGTATAAGAAATTCTTACCATAATATTTTCATACTAAATATTTAGCCTTATACTGCATATCACCAAGCTAAAACCCATTTTAAAAAACACACAGCTGACTGACAACACAGAACTACAAACTGAACCTGGGGAAATTTAAACAATATATTTGTTGGTTTGGTATTTAGAGTAACTTGCACTTNCACAGAACTACAAACTGAACCTGGGGAAATTTAAACAATATATTTGTTGGTTTGGTATTTAGAGTAACTTGCACTTGTTCAGATGTTATTCTTTACACGTTTGTTTTCGGTGGTTGTTATTATAGTGTTTTCATATATCTAACAGAATAAAAGTTAATGTAGTTACAATATTATGTAGCTGGAAGAGTTGACGACTTGAGAGAATGAGCAGGAATAATATAGTAATCTCCATCCTTGGCACAACCCGAGATGTATAAAAGATTCTGGACCAGAGATGACACTATAAATACACACAGCAGCCGGAGAGCATGCAGTATTTGTGATAGCCATCTGGCTGAAGTGCAGTGATCTGGAAAAGTGTGTTACAGTATGGAACATCAGCGGAAATGACAGACGACGGCGGAGGGTGCGAGACGATGGCAGATGAGTGTGTGTGCTGTGTGGATGAATGAGAGGGCGTGGTACCCGACGAGTAGAGTGCTATTGTGTATAGGGGTGCTTGAAGCGCTATACAATAGTTCGGACTGATGGAACCTGGACCAAATTAAGGTGCAGCTGTATGAATGTGTGATACTGACTTTATTGTAAATGTTGGAATAGTCAAATATGGATACATAATTTATATAGTGTTGATACACTGTTTACTGGGACTGATATTAGTTATTTGATTGCATTCATTTCTATGAGGTGATGGACGACTATGGTAATATTAGTTGTAAATAACAAATTATAGCAATTTATTGTGAGATATTAAGTCGAGAGTATTTCCTTTGCAGTATTGACATGTGCTGCATATGGTTAGTATTCAGAAGCGCCGCTGTCACACACCCCGCCAGGCCCCCCCCCAGTAGACACGTGCCACGAGGCCAAGCAGACCCGGGGGCAGAGACAGGCAGTTGACACGCGCGGGGGAAAAATGCCGAGTTAAGCTGGCAAATCGTTGACGCACCGAGTAAAACGCGTGAGAACATGGACACGTGCCGAGGTGAGATACGCGAGAAAAGGGCTGACAGTGCTTGGCAGTATTGCCGCGGGCCCCCACCCCTCCCCGAGCAACACGCGTGAGAACATGGACACGTGCCGAGGTAATGCAGAAGTAAGCTAGAGTTTCCCCGATGCACCTCTAGTTAGAAGAGTAAGAAGGGCTGACAGTTTTGGCAGTATGGCCACGCCCACCCCCCTTCTTCCCCCAACGAGTGAGACACGTGTGAGGATCTGGGGGGTTGCCGAGGGGGAGTTAAGAGGCCCAGAGGCGGCGGTCGGGTGTGGGCTCGCCAGGAGCACCAGGCCGGGATGCAAGGTCAGTCAGTCGAGTGAGTCGTGTAGAGCCGTCAGTCGGATTATGGGGTCGCTGGAGGCAGTTGTATCGTGTGGTCGTTGAGGAGAGAACCCCGGAACAGTCCGTCGTGGAGAGTCGTCATCGAGGCCGAAGGGTCAGCCGAAGGAGAACGCCAGCTGAGTCCACCATACCAACTAGACCAAGCCGAGGGCCCGTGAAGGACCGCCCAGCTTACCGGACCTCAACCTACCGACGGAACACTCAGAACTACAAATACAGCTAACTACCAGCGTCATTGCTCAAGGGACCTTCCCCGACGCCTAGCGTTCCCCCCACGACGTCAGAAGCAGTTAGCACGAGTGCTTTAATTGGCCTTTAAGGCCCCCAACTCGCAGGGTACCGTCTCAGTGGTGTGTATATTTGTATTGTTCTTTTAAGCCAAATATAAACTTCGTAAACTGAAACACTGAAATACGTTATTGTTTACCCCCTATTCAACACCCAAGGCGCCCGTAGTCTGCGCCAGAGAGGTATCTCGTACCTTACGAACCACCCTGTATACCGCAGGTGGCGAGTAGCGTCGTTAATCTAGTAAATCAGGAAATTATTATTAACTATTTTATTTAATTAAGACCTCTCCTATCCCTTTAAGAACCTGGCTAACCTTGAAAAATTGTAACGATATATTAATAGAATCAAACAGTAAACATGAAATACCTTGAGAATTGAAACTTTTCGAAACAAACTAAGATGGTAAGACAATATTTCTGATAGATGTAGTGTAGAATAATCAGCATGTGTCATCATGAGTAATGTTTCTTCAGGAGTGTATGTTGTGTTTGGGAAAAAAAAAAAAAAAAAAAAAACTGGCAGTAATAATTGATTAGTAAAAAAAAGTCCAAAAAACTAATATTTNTTGGGAAAAAAAAAAAAAAAAAAAAAACTGGCAGTAATAATTGATTAGTAAAAAAAAGTCCAAAAAACTAATATTTGACCAAATGCAATGTTTTACTAATTTTTATTCAGCTATGTTAAAGAAAATGTTGCTTTTTACATTATTTTATAAAAAAATTTACGTAAAATATTTTATATAAGTTAAACAAATAAATATATGTATTAACTTCAAATGAGTAAGTTTAGGATGTTTTAAGTTCTGAAAATTGACATCATAGTTAACAGCAAAGCGGTCATTGTAGCAGAACAAGATTTTCGAACTAACCTGCGCTGTAGGAACATTGGTGAACAGTGATATATTTTTCCTGATTGCCACATCACCTTGTTCAAATTAACTCACTTTGTTAAAATTAACTACATTGCTATACTGGCAACTGTCCATAGTCCATATTATTTCCACNGTTCAAATTAACTCACTTTGTTAAAATTAACTACATTGCTATACTGGCAACTGTCCATAGTCCATATTATTTCCACAGATGTCGGTAATGTTGCCAGCTTTAATCGCCTACAATATATACTAGGTATGAATATTTAGGACACCGCAAAATTTCTCAGTACGCCTTAACTAAAAATTTTTTTTTTTAAATTTAGTAACAGTATCATTAGAACTAGAATTACTCTTATTGTTTCTACGGAAACTATTGTACATCGTACGCGGTTTGCTAAAAGGCTAAAATATTACATGTNGTTCAAATTAACTCACTTTGTTAAAATTAACTACATTGCTATACTGGCAACTGTCCATAGTCCATATTATTTCCATAGATGTCGGTAATGTTGCCAGCTTTAATCGCCTACAATATATACTAGGTATGAATATTTAGGACACCGCAAAATTTCTCAGTACGCCTTAACTAAAAATTTTTTTTTTTAAATTTAGTAACAGTATCATTAGAACCAGAATTACTCTTATTGTTTCTACGGAAACTATTGTACATCGTACGCGGTTTGCTAAAAGGCTAAAATATTACATGTGGAAATTGTTAAAAAGAATCTTATTACAATAATACTTCTACAGTTGAATTTTATCATTTCATTTTCATACTCAGTGTTCTGTAATAATTAACTATGACACATGAGCTATACCATGCATTTGCCAGATAAATGTCGACACACACATTGTATAAATTAGTCTTACAAATAACAGAATGTAGTTGCTGATCACCACATATATAGAGCATTTTAATCATGTATCATGTCCATACTGCTACAGCCGCTAGGTGTAGACATGACAGTTAAGGTTTTTTCTGCAAATAAAAATATATCATATTTAGAGAAACCCTGAGTCGGCAAGAGATATAGTCCATCTCATATATGAAGGCCACATTCTTGACAGTTGACTATCACTGCGCCAATGTTTACTTTTCGTTTATGTATCCATTCACCATCAGCTGGTGCGTCAAGAGAAGGCTTTGATGTGACGAGTCAGCGCGTCCAGGAGGTGCTGTTTCGTGCGGCAATTGGTGAACTACTTGGGTGGTGCGGCAGGCGGTGAAACAGAGTTTGGAGGGCGTGTGTAGGGTCCTTCGTAAACGCTGTACATGAAATATTGGTTACTTTTAAAATTATGCAGAGCTCGCGAAAAATAAAACTATTGGTATCTGTTCGTAAATGTATTATATAAAGCAAACGAACGCTATTCTCTTCTGGTCTGTAATGCTTCGAAAATAATCCCACAGACGGTGTGCACAACATTTCAGCGCGTGAACTGATCCCCATTTTTTTCTCAAGAGGTAGCGTCTTTGTAAAGTTGAATGTTGTTCTATTACTAGCTCGGAACGACACGAATTTGATATACATTTCTTCAAATTATTAGAAAAAATAATTCAATAATATTATGCAATATTTCTGTATGCTTCTGGAATTAATATCAAACACGTAAGGAAAGCCGGGTTGGAGAGGGGTGGATAAGATGTGAAAAAAGATGTTGAAATTGCGTTTCGTTAGGATAGAGATAGTTTTAATGTACCTTTAATTTTGAACACCTATACATTTCTACTTTAGCACAAAGTTTAGTTTCTAACAATAAAAACCGCTGTTTTATGACCATATAAAATAAAATGTATTAATTAATCTACAAACTCATTCTTATCCGCGTATTTCCTGCTTGTATGATGTGCGCCGGCAGTGCACTCAGAATAGCCAACGTAATATTAATTTTTGTTTGTTCATGCATCAGCTGATACAGGTTTTGTAAATTGCACATTGTTTGTTTGGAATACGTCAAGTGCCACTCACTGACTGTCAGAATCTGGCCAACTTATATGAAATGAAGTATATCAAAGGCATTGCCAGTCTGGAAAATAATAATTTTGAGAATTGAACAAGTAACACATAATACATGTATAAGGTTGATTGTTTTAACCGCGAAACTAGTAACTGTTGTTGGTACATTTTAGTATTAATTACATTTTGCTTCTCTTATTAAACCATATTGGTGCCCATAGTTACTTCTGGGCACAGACAAAAACAATTTTGTTTTGCTTGACTTTCGGTGGTCGTGCGACATAGCGATTGTGTACAGCTTGGTGTGACAAGAAGGATATTCAATATCTACCTGCACTAGGCGTTACCTGTCTTTGCTTTTGCTCCCTGTTTTCCTCCAGCCAGCAAAGGCCACGGTAGATATAAAGCGGTCTTATCATCAACTCCTTGTTTCCTATTCTTCTGCTGNTAGATATAAAGCGGTCTTATCATCAACTCCTTGTTTCCTATTCTTCTGCTGCATTCTCTCACCCTCGCGCACACACAGCTGCTCAGTACGCGTCGACGACACCCAAGAAACGTAAGCAGTGTCTTTGCGTTCTCAAAATTACTCTAAATTTTTCGCGGTGATGATGGGGGGACAAAATGACAAAGTTTCTTGTTAATAACCACTNCAATATCTACCTGCACTAGGCGTTACCTGTCTTTGCTTTTGCTCCCTGTTTTCCTCCAGCCAGCAAAGGCCACGGCAGATATAAAGCGGTCTTATCATCAACTCCTTGTTTCCTATTCTTCTGCTGCATTCTCTCACCCTCGCGCACACACAGCTGCTCAGTACGCGTCGACGACACCCAAGAAACGTAAGCAGTGTCTTTGCGTTCTCAAAATTACTCTAAATTTTTCGCGGTGATGATGGGGGGACAAAATGACAAAGTTTCTTGTTAATAACCACTCTACTACTCTGTTAAGACACTTTAAAGATTTGTGCACTATGTTTGTCAGAAAAGACACTCTAAAAATGGACAAAAGCAGTCTTTTTAAAGTGGTTTTTATTCAATCACCCATTTATATTGCAACAAAGTGAAATATTAGGAGCATTCTTTAAACCTTCATCTCCTTTGTTGCTTAAACAGAAATTATACACATTCAACAGTGTCAGTGTAATTTTAAGAACTCTGACACACTGCACCACACAGTTCCTTGGCATGTGATGCAGTCCCCTAAATGCCACAATCCAAGGTAAAAATTCTGGGTTATTGTCTGTTACCTAAAACCATCCCACTCAAAGTTCACTAAAGAATATTTACAAAAATAAACACAACTTTTTTTTTTCTAACCTTCATAAAACATTACTAANTCTTTAAACCTTCATCTCCTTTGTTGCTTAAACAGAAATTATACACATTCAACAGTGTCAGTGTAATTTTAAGAATTCTGACACACTGCACCACACAGTTCCTTGGCATGTGATGCAGTCCCCTAAATGCCAATCCAAGGTAAAAATTCTGGGTTATTGTCTGTTACCTAAAACCATCCAACTCAAAGTTCACTAAAGAATATTTACAAAAATAAACACAACTTTTTTTTTTCTAACCTTCATAAAACATTACTAANACTCAAAGTTCACTAAAGAATATTTACAAAAATAAACACAACTTTTTTTTTTCTAACCTTCATAAAACATTACTAATACAATGTTTGTCCTTCACAACCCCCATCAATTTTAAGAGCTTCAATCAATTTTGTTGCATATTTTTTCACCTTGAATGAACTACCAAAGCTTTTCACTTTTATAACTTTTATTACACTATTATAACCAGTGCAGTTTGTATTACTATTAAGTAAAAATGAACCTAAGTAATGTAGCAATGAACATCAATAACAATCAAAAATGTGATTTTGCATATTTTTCCCAGGGCTGGCAAAAAACTGGTGTTTTCCTGGGGGAAAAAAGAAAAATGTCCTTTTTTTATACAACCTGCTGTTTTTTTTCCAATCTGCCTATTAATTTTTTTTTTGAAGTAACAATATTTTCATAGTGCAACTGAAAGTCGTGAGTTTGGTTGATAAATAGGCTATTTATAATACATAAGTTCAGCTATGCATTTTACTTTAAATGCCATTTTTAATAGTATTATGAAGATTTAACTATATACTGTGCCTTGATACTGATTTTATTTAAATTAAAAAGAAATATAGCACATTGTCAAACTGATTTGTTTATTTGTGTCTTTAAATAATTTCTGCATCATGTATCTTATCTAAACCATTCAATCTACTTTATTAATCCTTGTGTGAAAACAATACCAAGAATATGATCAGATAAAGAAAGATGACTGGAAAGAAAATCATATGGGGATTTGTTTGCCAGCCATGTCCCAACCTGTAAATCTGTAAATATGCTGCTGCTGGATAACTATAAGTACGCGATATCATCAATAAAACACTTTGCAAGGGTGTTTGTAAGTAGTGCTAAGATTGTGGTAATAAAACATTTTAAACCATACTACAAAATTTTAATTTCCAAGTTAGCTTAAAAAATACCCATAAAACATAGGTAGGTTTTATTTTACATGAGTTAATGGAGTTAGTGTTGGCAAGAGGACCTTTATTTTCAATATGAACAATGGATCAAGTAAATAATGACACACAAGGCAGGCAGTCTGGGGTCTGGTAATCAATGATTCACTTCCCCTTCCACTGTTCTTTATATGAAAATGTTCTTCATATAATTTTCACAATAGAAATAACTAATCTACTTATTTTGAACATATAGTCCAGCTATATATTATTTAAAATGTACAAGGATGGGTTTTAAAAATTATTTGGTGTTAATTAAACATTTNCATATAGTCCAGCTATATATTATTTAAAATGTACAAGGATGGGTTTTAAAAATTATTTGGTGTTAATTAAACATTTAAACAATAAAGTATTAGTTAAATTATAAAACAAATTATTAATAAAATTTAAGTGTTAAAAAAACAGGATTTGTTNTTAAACAATAAAGTATTAGTTAAATTATAAAACAAATTATTAATAAAATTTAAGTGTTAAAAAAACAGGATTTGTTGGGAAAAAAAATTTAACCAAAATGGGTTTTCAAAAAAATAATTTTTGCCAACCCTGGTTAGGTGGCAGCTCATTTGTAGATGTGTACATTTCTCCAGTTACCAGTGATGACCTTGAAACACTGCACTTCTTAAGTCCAAGGGAGATGGGGCAAGGGAAACAATGCAGAATGGCTGCATGTAACAATATATACATTTACACTGCTAAAACATTGCTAAAAGTTTAATAAAATTCCAAAATTTTTCCAATGTGCTTTATTACAGAGGATTTTTTGAAAGGGAAAGGAAAATCTCCACAATAATAAAGTGAATGTAANCAGAGGATTTTTTGAAAGGGAAAGGAAAATCTCCACAATAATAAAGTGAATGTAACTGGCACAATAACTGAATTCTTGGCAACTGCTGGAAATGTCCATAATCAAGGGCACCACTTCTGACACCAATGTCACACGATGCCAGAGTGGTGTGTTAAGAGTTTGTGAGGGATGGAGGTCTTGATATAAATTAAAGAAGCAAATGTAATATNAATAATAAAGTGAATGTAACTGGCACAATAACTGAATTCTTGGCAACTGCTGGAAATGTCCATAATCAAGGGCACCACTTCTGACACCAATGTTACACGATGCCAGAGTGGTGTGTTAAGAGTTTGTGAGGGATGGAGGTCTTGATATAAATTAAAGAAGCAAATGTAATTTTTAATTTATTCACACAGCTATTATTTACAACATTAAACTATCTATACTACCTATCTCCATTATTATACTCTTGTTNTTTAATTTATTCACACAGCTATTATTTACAACATTAAACTATCTATACTACCTATCTCCATTATTATACTCTTGTTATTCTCAGTGGGCGCAATATTTATTGCATCTAAATTCTAATGAAAATCCTTCTCAATGTCTATATTGATTGAAGTCAATTCTTACTCATTATGTTCAGTCTGTCTATTGTCATCATTCCAAATGTCTTACACTCACGCACCCAGTTCAGTAGTCCCGCCCGCCAGTCCCACTCTCCACTGCACCCATGCTCGCAGTCCGCAGACTTCCCTCCCGCTGGTCACTCTCGCCGCCACTTAATGCTCTGCTGGCTTGTTGCTTCGTTGTCTTTGCACACCTGTCGCTTAATGTTGTGCAACCCTCCAAACTCTCAAACTGAATGCTCAGAGGACAGTCGTCGCTTAAGTAGTCTCACTGGCCCAGTCTACAAGGTTCACCGCAAGGGTGTTGACCAAAACATTCTTTTGTTGATAACCTCACAATTTCAATCCGCTGAAGGTCACGAGCATGCAAGTTGCAATAGGCTTATCGCAACGACTTACCTTCGAAAATTGCTGTGGATTTCTCATGTTACTACTCTGTCCTCCTTTGCTCGCTTGCGCAGGACAGGTCAAGGGAAGTGATACAAAGAAGCGAATGCATAGCAGTATGTTTTCAAATTGTGCATACTACTACAGCCAGCCAGTTTACTAATGCAGTCAGACCAGCCAGAACGTGCTAATCAGTGAAGTTACAGATGGCTGGACAGTGTTGGACCATGTTGTGCAGGACCAAGCTGAACAAGTGAGTTTCCTGGTTGCAGTGAACTCCCAACACTAAATGATCCAAAATAACCACCACACCCCTACTGCTGCCGCCCTCCCTCTCAACCAACCAGAACAAAACCAGTTTCTTCAGACATAGGCCTAAGTATCTTTTTGTAATCTATGTATTTACTTAATTTAATTATGCAGCATTAGAAATACAGCAGTGGAAAAATAGTGAAGTTAACATTTATTAACTTAAATACATGTATACATGCAAACAGTGACTTTACAGACAATATTTTACTAGGGAGTAGTTCTTCCCACTAGCGTGGTCATAATAGAAAGATTAGNCACCGACTGAAGTGAAGAAAGTGAGGGAGCATTTGCGGTGCTGGCACACTTGTTCATTAGGACAAATGCTCAGAGAAAAACTGTATTAAAATGTTCACCATATGCAAAAATCACATTGATATGACTTTCATATAAATACAATAATAGTAAACAAAGCTATTAGCTTTGTCATGATCATGAAGTAATTCAGAATACTTCAGAATACAAAGATAAGACATTACAAAATGTAAAAATTCCCGAGAAACTGAGTATTGCAAGGTCCTTTAATGGAATTTTTCATAAAGGGCAAATTTTTTTATAGATACATGTNTTCCCGAGAAACTGAGTATTGCAAGGTCCTTTAATGGAATTTTTCATAAAGGGCAAATTTTTTTATAGATACATGCATGTATGAAACCTCATGGTTACTAACAAGTGACCGAGTTTTCGCTCTGAAGCAGGCAGCATATGTTATCTGTCAGTGGACAGTTAAACAGATCACAGCACTTTGCTCGTGTGCATGCCTGTGTGAGTGCGCCATTAAAATGTTTCAAATCACTACAAACTTAAACTTATTAAACACAAGCTGTGCCCGCGGCTCCGCTCGCGTGGACTACAGAATTATTGTTTAGGTTTTTTTAAAATAAAGTAGAATTTTACTTAGTGTTAATCTTCTATACTCTATACATATTATAAAACTCATCGTCTCTATGAATTAAATGGTAAAAACACTTATTAGTATTTCTCTGTTATAGATAAATATATGCTACCATGGAGATTTTTTTAGGTCATATTATTCTACACAATTCTTTACTACATTATACTGTTCCTTCTTTAACGGTTTAGACAGCGTATTATAAGAGAGCGCACTGACTGCAAACTTTTTTCAGACTTGATTCACTATTATAGTTTGTAAATTTTTTGAGATATTTTCTTGTGATAAAAAGTAGCCAATATCACCTTTCAGCCCTCCAACTATATCTGTGCAAGAAATTACGTCGATCTGTTGCTCTGTTGCGACGTTGCATTGTTATTCCGTTTGTGTACTTTTTCATTTTCCAATAAAAATTTCCCAGAGGGAATGAGATATTTTCTCGGGATAAATTGTAGCCTATGTCATTTCCCGGTCCTCCAACTATCACGTTGATCCGTTGCTCCGTTGCAACGTCGTCCCACACTAACAACTTACATTGATGCAGCATTGTACCCTGAGCGCTATTTTTACTAAAAAATTTTTCCTGAGGGAATGAGATATTTTTTCAGGATAAAAAGTAGCCTATGTCACTTCTTGGCCCTCAAACTATATCCGTTGAAAAAATTACGTTGCTCCGTTGTGACGTGAAAGAAGGACAAACAAAGCAACGAACACACTTTCGCATTTATAATATTAGTAAGGATGCTACTACATAATGTTTACAAAACACAAATAAACTGTGCTATATTGTGGCACCTGTGTACATAATATTTCTAATTTGCTTTTGTTATCAAATTCCTTCCTTTTTATGGCAAAGCCCCATCATCTTGTCTTGATTTTATTGTTGGATTTTATTTTCTTCAAATCTAATGTAAATGTTATTGTTTAATTAATATTTGAGATGAATAATTTTGCTATCAAATTGTAACAAATTTATATTACTTTTTTTTCTTGTTGCTCATAAAGTAGCAACGTTTTTTGGTGTGTCTACTAAGAATTATGTTCGTTTTTACACCAATCATGCTAGATGGCAATGCTTGTGCTATACTTTAAAGATTGAATACTATAAAATTTTAGTTTTATATTTTATGTGTGTCTTAGTAATAAACCTTTGTTTTTAGGAAAATTTTAAATTCTCAGCAGTGGTTTATTTTGGTGAAACTCTGTGAAGAAAAAAATATGTACTGTAACTGTATATCACAACTGTTTCAAGGACCACATCATGGTGATTCCAAATATTGAATTGTCTGCCAAAAAGTCTGGTTTATCGTATTACCCAGAGATGATAACTTTGCCATTTTTCTTTTTCTCCACAACTAGCACCATGTAAAAATTGCAAAAATTTGCTGTCGCTTTTAAATCTTTCATTATTATATTTGAGTGATCACTAATGCCTGCCGTGTTGTATTCATCTTACAGTGCAGTGCACGAGGTACAGAATGTGTTTGGATACAAGATGCCCATAACTTGGCAGTGTGAGGTGGGCCATAAGCTGTAGTTTTCCCAGCAGATGGCACANTTTTGGTGTGTCTACTAAGAATTATGTTCGTTTTTACACCAATCATGCTAGATGGCAATGCTTGTGCTATACTTTAAAGATTGAATACTATAAAATTTTAGTTTTATATTTTATGTGTGTCTTAGTAATAAACCTTTGTTTCTAGGAAAATTTTAAATTCTCAGCAGTGGTTTATTTTGGTGAAACTCTGTGAAGAAAAAAATATGTACTGTAACTGTATATCACAACTGTTTCAAGGACCACATCATGGTGATTCGAAATATTGAATTGTCTGCTAAAAAGTCTGGTTTATCGTATTACCCAGAGATGATAACTTTGCCATTTTTCTTTTTCTCCACAACTAGCACCATGTAAAAATTGCAAAAATTTGCTGTCGCTTTTAAATCTTTCATTATTATATTTGAGTGATCACTAATGCCTGCCGTGTTGTATTCATCTTACAGTGCAGTGCACGAGGTACAGAATGTGTTTGGATACAAGATGCCCATAACTTGGCAGTGTGAGGTGGGCCATAAGCTGTAGTTTTCCCAGCAGATGGCACATTAGTGTGGACCGGCAAACGACACTGGTAACTCATATTTCACTTTCAGTTTTAAATTTTTCTCTGCATGCCAGAATATCAATTTTAATTTCCTAGCGGGATCCAGCCCAAACAGCAGTAGTGAGTTAATTACAGACATTTGCAGGCTCACTTTTAATAGACTAACTTAATAAGCAAAAAAACATAAAAATGAGAAGGAAAAAGTTGTAAAACAAAAAGTTATAAAAAAAGGGTGGTTTTCTCACATGTAACTTAACGATTTTGTTTTTTTTTTTCAATGGCAGTTGTACACTAGTAATTATCAGTAATACTCAAGTTTAAGGTGGTGTTCTAGTTGTCTCTTTTCTTTTTGCCCTCCTATTGGGACTTTGTGGAAATAAATCCTCAACCAAGAAAATTTTGTGCGTCAAAATTTCCTTTTCCTTGTTAACTTGGGTAATAACCCCCAGCTGGGTAAAATTACAAAATTTAACTTACTTACCTTGACTGAGTGTGTTGGTATTCCACTGGTGAGAGGCCAGATTCATTACATACACCTATATTGCAGTTTCTTTTACCCAGTTACATAGAATAAATATATAAAAATAATAATTTTCACAAACATTTTTTTATAATTTAGAATATGGAAGTGAATTGTTTTATAAAAACAATCTTTAGGCGTGTATACATATTGTATCCAAATTTCAGCAAACTACATCAANCGTGTATACATATTGTATCCAAATTTCAGCAAACTACATCAACAATTTCTAATTTTATAATTTTTTTCCCATGTAAAAGGATAGAGGAATATGTGGAGCTTGGCTTTAAGTTTTAATGATTTCTGTATGGAGAATCACACTTGATGCTGAATCTTATTCTTGGTGTTCTCTGGNGCTTGGCTTTAAGTTTTAATGATTTCTGTATGGAGAATCACACTTGATGCTGAATCTTATTCTTGGTGTTCTCTGGGTATTTTGGTGATCAGGGTTCGGACTGCATGGGTTGTTTGTCCGTTTTTGGCAGTTCCTGCCTCATCAAAGAGACGATAAGGATTCCGACAATCTGATATCACAGATCACCATCAGAACAAAACTCCACGGGTACAAAGAAACATGCAAGAAACAATTAGATATAGTAACTAGCCACAATAATTAAATGTTTTTAATATTAAAAGTCACATTATCATAAATCACTCAAACTAAAATAAATTTTGATAACACTGACAAGTACGCCTTTCGCTCGCTTTTAAAACAATTACGCTGTAACGCTTCCATAATATTAGTTATGTCATTTAAGAACATTAAAGATAATTTATGTCACAAAAAAATTATGCTGAGAGATTATTGACAACATGGTGATAATTAGTACCGATATTTACTTTTTAAGCGCTTATGAAATGTGAGGAAGCACAATCTTTCATCAAAAAGCAGTTTCCACTTTACAATGCACTATCACTGACCACATAAGGGTTTCCTTAACATGTATGTACATCAACCATTCTGAATCTATTTTGTGTATGTGTATGACTGTGTGTGTCACTCACACACATACACACACACTTTCTCTCACACACTCTCACTCTCTCCCTCTCTATATATATATATATATATATATATATACTATATATATTATGGCACACATAAACAGAAGTCATTTTGAACCAAAAATGGCAAGCCCTCTATGAGGAAAACTGCATTATCACTACTTGATAGATTTTGAAACAGTTCATCCCTGTCTTCCTAAAACAACACGATCTGTGAAATTTTTCCTTTTCAGTCACATTTTTGTAATGAAATTTCATATTTAGTTACATGGTTTCTGAAATATCAAACGCACTCTTTCCATAAAATTGTCTAAATTGAATGAAATTTTGTTAGTTAACTATTTTCTCAAATAACAGCAAGCACAGGTTTTGCAGGACTTGCCAATGTCTCAGTAACAGTTAGTTAAAAGGTTATTTGGGATTTTTTAGGTGTGGATGTCCAATTCTGTGAANACTTGCCAATGTCTCAGTAACAGTTAGTTAAAAGGTTATTTGGGATTTTTTAGGTGTGGATGTCCAATTCTGTGACAGTCCAAACCAGAGCTAGTGGTCACTTAGGTAAAAGTTTTTGTAACTGTCTTAGCATCACAGGATGCACAAATGCTACATTTACTGAGATACAAACAGTACATACTTGCATTTACCTCTGGACTTTAAATTCAAAAATCAAAGAAACTAAAAATTTCTACAACTGTAGTTGTCTGTTGCAAACATTCTTTGTGATTTAAAAAATTAGCATTTTAGAACACAGAGTTGTCACACATAATGTATCTTTCATACAAAAAACACAGTTTAAGGAGATATTATTTTTAACAACATAAAACTTCAAATAATGGAAGAAATGAATAGTCTTTCATGTGTTTAAGGACTACAAACACAATTTTACAGCAAATAATTTCAGCTAGCATAGAGTTCTAAACAACTTAATAATATTTGTCACAATAAGTTATTAATGAATGCCACCTCCACCTTTGATGACACAATCAACAAAGTGGAGTTGGCAGTTAGCTACAATAAAAACTTACCAGTTACTGTTTTATACCTTACACATTTCACCTTGCTTTATTGAAGCTGGTATCCAGCAAAAACCAGATTAAATACAAACAAGGACAGTCAGTGGTGGCTCCAGGAAGAATTTCAAAGGAGGGGACGAAGTTAAAAATTAATACAATACTTTATTGAATATGCAACAAACTAACACACCTCTAAACAAACCTGGGTTTTCACTTTTAGTAGTTTCATCCAAGACCTGACTCAAAAAAATACACAAAATGTATTGCATTCTTTTATTGTAAAAATTATGTATCTATTATTTATACCAGTTCTTTGTGTTTTTAACTGACCTTCTGTATATTTCATTTAACTGATTTCTTATATCTACCTGCCCCAGCATTACCATTTTAATTTCATTTTATAAATGCAGTTTGTTCCCTAAATGTTTTTTTCTATCTTGTCATCCAAATGTTTTAGGCCGACAATGCCTGTAGTCTCTCATGTATCATCAGAATCAAAAATAAAACAACACAAACAATAAAACGTGGTTTTATCATTGTATACTGCTAACCAAATGACTTTATGGATTTTTTTACTCAAATTATATGTATAATTTCTTTTGTGTGTTTGATAGGTTTGCATTATAATAATTTGTGGTCTCAGAGGATCAAGATTTTTAATTTAACGCTTGTGGTTATCCACCAAATTCTTCCCTAAAAATATTAATTCTGTTCACTGTGTTTTTGAATGAATATGGCATGTTACATGTATGTTCAGTAAAGGCCTGTTTACAACTGCATTATCCCAATTTGTGTCTTAGGATAAGGATACGCTGATTGGTGCACGTGACCCTCTGACGTAAGGGCACTGTCACAACCTCCTGTGTCGCAAGTCAGCCTGTGTCCCAAGTCAAAGCATTCAATAAACTGAACTTCTGTTCCAAGTTATGTCATAACATGATAAAAAAAGAAGACTACAGATACTTCCACGCACATTTGTGGAATGAACATGTTGTAAACTTAAACGATGGTCTTGCAATGTGGATTTTCTTGAGACAAACATGATGAAATGCTAATTAGTGCAGTCTGCATTTGGTCTGAACTATTTAATATGAAGGTTGAACATTTAAGAAAATTCTTGGATGTCAGTTGCCGAGCTTATTTAAAATAAAACAGTTAGGGCCAAAATTAAAAAGATAAATAAATATTTGAATCACACATCTTGTAAACATTATATAATCAACAAATCAGCAATATAAATACCATTAAATAACGACAAATAATGAGCCAAATTTACTGCAATCTAATGTTATATTCTGAAATCTCATTTTCAGACAACACATTTGTGGACCATATTTGAACTGCAAGAATGTGACATCACTCGACGTCAAGATTCGGACACGTCTACAGGTATGGCCGATTATAGACAGACCTTAATACAGCAACAAAAATGCTGTGTATATAAACATTAAAAACTGAATAATACACAAACTTTGAAAACTATGATATCATGCACTGTTATTTCCAAATATTCACAAATTCTCAAGCCTTGAATATAATAATGTAACAGTAACAGTACATAATATGTCACAATGTCAGAAAACACATTGCAGACGACATGCATCTGCCATCTATCGAGTTGTTGTATCACTGCATGAACCACGTGGGCACAGTTGGCTTGTGCCCTGATTATACCGCACTTCGACTATTTCGGAGACATCTCGTGTGCCTTCGGCAAGGAAAAAATATACAGCAGCGTGGGTACAGACCGTCTGTGCCCCAAAGTTAAGAGGAAAAATATTATCCACATATAAAGTAAGGAGACACTGTTTGCAGCCTAGTGATGCAGAATTTAATGGCCAAATACATTACTTTTACTCTTAAATTATGAAAGAAAGATCTATAAAAGAGCCCTTATTTGCTGGGGCATGTTAAATTTTATTTGGGAGGACACATGCCCCTGCACCCACTAACGAGAGCCGCCCTGAGGACAGTATGTGTAGCCCAAGGACAACAGAGATCGAGGCCCATAATTATTTTTAAACCAAGATCAGATAGGATTTGTTACAGTGTTTAAATCATTTATTGTCAAATAACAAATTCCCATCAAAATACTTCACATACGTATATAATTTATATTACAAGATAAAATGGGCCAAATTATTTTCGTTAGGCAAACAATANAAAATACTTCACATACGTATATAATTTATATTACAAGATAAAATGGGCCAAATTATTTTCGTTAGGCAAACAATAATTTCCTAATTTTTCATATCACAAAGCCATTAATGATTTCTGTGGAATGCAGCTCCTGGGGTAAATCACTTTCTATGCTGAGCAATACTAAATGTGACAGGCGGTTTCGTGTAGTTGTTTGCAGTCAANTTATTTTTAAACCAAGATCAGATAGGATTTGTTACAGTGTTTAAATCATTTATTGTCAAATAACAAATTCCCATCCAAATACTTCTGCAACATACGTATATAATTTATATTACAAGATAAAATGGGCCAAATTATTTTCGTTAGGCAAACAATAATTTCCTAATTTTTCATATCACAAAGCCATTAATGATTTCTGTGGAATGCAACTCCTGGGGTAAATCACTTTCTATGCTGAGCAATACTAAATGTGACAGGCGGTTTCGTGTAGTTGTTTGCAGTCAANCTCCTGGGGTAAATCACTTTCTATGCTGAGCAATACTAAATGTGACAGGCGGTTTCGTGTAGTTGTTTGCAGTCAATTAATTCTCTATAATCTTTATTTTTGAAAATGAAGGATCTGCACTGCAGTTGGACACCATTAATACCAATTACATTCGCAAAGCAATTCCAATGCCTGTTCAAAAAGATAATTTCATATTAAATTGAGATAACACATTAAAAACCTTGATGATGGTCTTTGATATATCTACATCTTAAGGGATTGGCAGTTAGAGCCTGAGACTGCTCAAGGTTGTTCCAAGAATCTACAAGCGATGTCTCTTCATTCAAGCATCGTATATAAACAACCAGTTTATTTATACACAGCCCAAACCACAAACTACCATCACTCATTTTAATGCAGTTTAGGTTCCATAGTTTTTTAATACAATTACTAATCAAAATTCTCTGTATAATTATCATGTAAAAATAATAATATTGATTATTAAAAAATGTTATTTTTTATTAGGCTCAAAATTTAATGTTATTGTTTATTTAAAAAATTTGTATTTTCATTAAAGGAATAAGTTGCAAAAATATAACAATTTTGTGGAGGCCCTTCTCATGTAGAGGGCCCAGGGATCCAGCCTCTGTTACTCTCCCCTAAATCCCGCTCTGCATACATATTATCAGTGGCAAACCTTATTATGACACACAATTTCTAAGAGGTAAAAGTTAAGCTGACTATTTAATGCATGCGCACACAAATTACTGACGTAGTGAATTCAAGAGCTAGGAAATTTTTTGCCAGCATAGTGTAAAAGCCATGTTGTGATGTGTTATGCATGATGGCTAATGGGACCACTTTAGCAAGAATTTACGAACAATAGTGACAAAGGACTATACAATTAAGGCCTTCGTCTACCTGATGAACTACTTTGTAGAATGTTTGAAATATTATTTTTTTAATGAAACAATTCAATGTGACCCCAATATGTTCACCTATGAATAAAAAACATCCCAAACAAGGATGGAATGATACTTTCAATAAATATATCACAATCACATATGCTGTTAATATTATTTTGGAACCCTCCAAATTTGTAAAAGTAGTTTTTGTTCAGACTGCTATATCTTAGAACATACTACTTGGACACAAGCAAAACTACGGTCTGAGTCTGTATTGAATCTTGCTACACACTTTCCATCAATAAAATGATATGGTGATCACTTAGAAAGTCTCAGAGGTACACACAACATGATGAAAACATTCTATGCCAATCCAGAGCCTTACACGTAGCAACAATGGCACACCTGATGCATGTGTCAGTGTAGTCCTTCTTGACCTCAAATGTGAAAATTGCTCCAGTACGGTGATTTCCTTAACCTGCCAGTGATCGCTATTTGAGATTTTCTCTCACATGATTGTAAATCATATGGTTATTTCTTAATTATGCATGAGAAGTGACTGTACCTTCTTGTAGCCAAGGTTCTAACTGTCATCATTACGGAGATTAGGTTCTGAAAAGTAAACACCATTATCGCTAGTTGCATCAAATGTCAATTTGCATTTGTGCGTTGTGTGTGAGCATTTTGCTCATTGCATGACCACTGGCATTAGTATTTCGTAGAGGTCGACAGGAAAATGTTCTCCAGTTGTTGTGGCCTGTGTGTCTTTCTGAATGGCGAGTCGAGGGAGAATGCTGATTGAATTAGCACTATTACAAAATCACGGTAAGACTTATGTTGTTGAGTATTGTATTTAATTTTATATTTGTATTGTTACTGATTATAGAAATCAATGCATGGCAGCAAGACTCTCACACAGTGGAAGAATTGGAAGAAAATAATGATGACCCCAAAGGATTGATGACAGAGAAAGCAATAATGAAAGTGAACAAAGTGATTGTTTGTGTAGAAAAACACGGAAGATAAATAATAAACTGGAGTGGAGTATTACAGATGTATTTGGATATACCACGACATCACTACAACACGACATGCTACGAGAGAGCCATCATGAACTAGACTGCAGAACAACTGAACAACAGCATGGCCTTATCCAATAGCCGCGACTCTCTGTATAGCCAACACTCCTTCTTAATCCAGGCATACATACATCAACACTCCATAAGTACAAATGAAAAGACAATGCAAAGAGAAGAAAAAAACTTAACACATATTAATGCCCTTAACACAAAAAATTATGCTTAACAGGAGGTAGGGCTTTAGTTAGAATATCCGCAATCATTCTATCAGAAGGCAACTACTCAACATTCAAATGATTTGCGTAAACATTCTCTCTAATATAATGGTATTTCACATCAATATGTCTCGTCCTGTTGTGAGACATGGGGTTATACACTAGCTTCTGAGGACTTTGGTTGTCATTGTATAACAAAACAGGCATGTCAACACTTTCAATGCACCGCACAGCTTCACCATATGAAGGTGGCTCACTGACACATAAATAAGTAACATGATCAAGATATATCTTCGGTTTGCGCTGTCGCTCTGGATACCTTCGATGAAAGTTGTCCTGGAGTCCTCTCTCAGCATTCTCCGGCGTATGAACAACCTCTGCGTTGCCATCCTCAATGCTGTCCAAGGAGTTCCCCACTCTGCTGTCAGCTGGGGGAAGGTCCTCAAATCCATGGAAGTCCGAGGACTCAGATGAGGGCAAGGACTCATCATCCACTATAACACCCTCCACTGGTAGTACAGGAGTCTTCTCAATGTTGTGTGTTTTATCATCAGTAGATGCTGGGCCCCCCGATCCGCCCTTTGGAATGTCAGATTCCATAAACTCTACATCTGTAGCAATAGTTACCCTTCCAGGTCTTCTCGGGTCATAGAGACGATAACCCTTTGTTCCCTCTGGATAGCCAACCATGATGTACTCCTGAGCTCTGGCCTCCCATTTTCTTCTGTTATGCTTGGGAGTAGGTGCATAAGCCTTTGACCCAAAGGTTCTGAGGTGTGTCAGGTCAACTCTTGACCCAGTCCAAGCCTCTTCGGGAGTTGCTCCAACAACCGCTGCAGTCGGTGATCTATTTTTCAAGTAGATTGCCGTCATGACTGCTTCGCCCCAGAATTTCTTTTGAAGTCCGGAATCTAAGAGCATGCAACGTGCCTTCTCAACCACAGTGCGATTCATCCGCTCCGAGACTCCCCCCTGTTCTGGTGTGTAAGGCACGGTTTTTTGGTGCTCAATCCCCGACCTTCTTAAAGTGTTCTCGAACTGACGAGATGTATATTCAGTGCTATTGTCAGTACGGATCTTCTTTATTTTTAGACCAGTCAGGTTCTCGACAAACGTTTTAAACTCACAAAACTTGTCTAAGGTTTCACAAAAACGAAACTCATTCATTGGTTTGCAGAAAGAGCTGAAATCATCAGTAAACATGAGTAAATATCGGGCACCACTCATTGTTGGTTCGCTCATGGGCCCACACACGTCTGTGTGTATAAGTTCCAACTTTTCTGCGGCCCTCTTTCCTTTGTTCTTTTTCCTTGTTGCGGGTTTGTGCGTCTGTTTCCCCTGCAAACAAATTTCACATTTCTTGAAATCACTTTCTGGAAACACTACGCTACCAGACATTTCTTTCAGCTTTTTGAGTCCATTTAAGTTTAAATGTCCCAACCGTCTGTGCCAGGTGTCTTGATCAGTTGTGAAACGAGCGGTTTCCTTCTTTATTGGTTTCGCTTCCATCACATAAGTACCAAATTTACGAGGTGCAACAATGTGTGGAGAACCACTCACCTTTACTTCTTCCTCTCTGAAGATCTTGCAGCAGTTCTTTTCGAAGACAATGACGAAACCCTTTTCAGTCATCCTGCTAACAGAAAGCAAATTTGCTGCAAGTCCGGGTACTCTGAGTGCGTCGGTGATTACGTACTCGCCCGTTGGCTTATTTACCCGCACATCTCCCTTGCCAATACTTTCAATGGTTGTCTCATTAGCTAAATTTACCTTAGTCTTGAAGGTAGCGTCAAAGTTTATGAGGAGATCGCTAAACTTTGTCATATGAGAGCTGGCCCCTGAGTCAATGACCCTCTTGTAAGCATTGTTATCACTGATATCACTTGCGTTAGTTTCATCAGTAGCCGATAAGGCGTGCAGATGTTTCGCGGATTTAAACCGTTCACTGCGATTTAAACTGGGACAGTTGGACTTAAAATGTCCCTCCTTTTTGCAATTGAAACAAATCACCGATTTCTTCTTACTCTCAGGTTTCTTTGTTCCTGAAGATGATGGTGTTGTCTTGAACTTCACGAGTAACGCTGAATCTTGAGTTGAATTCCTTTCCTTAAGTCTCAATTCGACTGTACATAGTCTTTCAGTCAGATTTCTCACTGTTAGCTGTTCTTTCGGCATCGATTCCCAGGCATTGACAAATTCAAAATATTGAGAAGGAAGCGTATTTAAAATACGATTTATGAACAAGGATTCTGGAAGCCTTACTTTGTCTTCCTTCCACGTTTCATCACACAGTTCCATCCACAATTTCTCGAGACGAGCAAAATGCTTTGCCACACTGTCAGAGTCCATTGATTTTATACTGAAAAAATCATTAAACAATCTGTCTTGCCGCTGTTCAGTTCGCTGTTCGTAGATACTCAGGAGCTTGGTCCACATCTCCTTGCTAGTACTACACATATTGACGAGTTGTCTCACTGCCGACGTCATATTATTGACGATGACTTACTGAGCTCCAAATTCTATTCTGTCTAGAATTTGCTTCTTGGTCGTAAAATCCAAATACTCCTTTGCTGTTGACTGCGTGTTCAGTTCTTCGGGATATTGCAGTTTCCCTTCTAGCGCATCCATAAGACCACTACTTCTGAGCAATATAATAATTTGGAATTTCCAATCGCTCCAGTTGGCTTGGCCTTCCAACTTGTCTATATTTGTTCGGGAGTGAGCTTCCATATTTGTCGCGGACGATAATTAAAACGAACGGACGGAAGACACGCGGCCGTTAACGAGACAGGTTAGGATTGCAGTCACGAAAAGAAAACACGCACGCTGTTCACTGTAAATACTTCATTCACTCGCAGTTAGGTGCCTGGGCCCATAACCTGTAGAAAAACACGGAAGATAAATAATAAACTGGAGTGGAGTATTACAGATGTATTTGGATATACTACGACATCACTACAACACGACATGCTACGAGAGCGCCATCATGAACTAGACTACTGAACAACTGAACAACAGCATGGCCTTGGCCAATAGCCGGGACTCTCCGTATAGCCAGGATTAACATTAAGAATATTGCAGAGGCTAATATTCGACAGTAACAAGAACTCGCATACTCAAGGCCAAGTATGTGTGAGAAGTGAGAACTGAATAGAATGATGTGACGTAACATTTGCATGAGAACTTGAGTGCTCGTAATGTGCATGAGAAACAAGTACTGAATGAATCGCTCAGATGAAAGTATTAGAATACTTTGGCCACCATCCGAGACAATAAGATGCAGTGCAGGGGCAGCAAAATGCCGATTCCAGGCAAATATAATAAAAGCTATAAAATACAAAACAATATCTTAGAAGTCAACAATATACTATGCTTACTATAAGTCAACAATATACTATGCTTACTATAAGTCAACAATATACTATGCTTACTATACAAAACAGTGCAATTATTTAATAATATTGAACTCACAGATTTCACAACTTTGTTATGAAATACAAACGGACCACAAAACACACGGGAATACTTCGATTTCAGTAAAGTATTTATTAAATCACATCTCCAAACATTCGAGAACAGGCATGGAACTAACGATTTAACATTTCCAAGAGAAGAGAACTCGAGTACTTGTGTCTCGTGTGAGACTGTGACGTAAGTACTAATGAAGCACTCGGCTAGATCACTCGGATAAAAGTATTGAATGCAAGTATTTGATTACTTTAGCTACCATTCAAGATGTCCAGAGAACTCCTAAGAATCAAATTCTCAACATTTTGAACTCGAATACTCCCATCACTAGCCAAGGTGGCGTTCTGATACGTTACTCCGAGAGTAAAGTAAAGTAACAGAGAGTAACAACTGAGGAAAGCAAAAGTAAACATGGTTTTGGAATGAGCATGATATAAATAGTATTCTGTGTTTACAAATATGTACTGATTAAGCAACCAATGCAAATTCCAAAAGATATTTATCCATTTCCCCAAATTCTTTCTTTTTAAATATATTAGTTATTTGCATAAACAACTTTATTTATGATAAATTAATCATAAACATTACGTTAAAAAATATAACCTTAATAAAAGTTAACTTTTTAATAAAAATACAAATTTTATCACGCGTCAAAGCGCAAACTGGACGTAACAGATTGGGTTTTTCGTATAGTTATAGAACAATTTTCTTTAAACTCTGTGTGAAGTGAAAGTATATGATGTTTGTTTAACTGTTTTACCAAGTTTTGAAATAAAATGCATGCTTACTACTCACGTCATTGCACCATTTCAAAATCACTGCGTATGATATTTATCTTTATATACACAATTACTGACAATGACTTAGTTAGTAATATTGGCAAATCACTTCAATCTACTGAAATATTTCATGCTGGTGCACAGGAAGCGATATTCGTTCGCAGGGACGAAAGACTTGTAAGAAATCGTAAGACGTTTGTACAAGGGAAGTTGCAGTACGTTATTTTAGACTTATTGGTTGCTATTAAATTTATAATTGTTCACCATAATGGCTGTTTTGTGTGACGTGTGTCGGAATTCAAAAAGAATTTTAACAAAAAAAACTTGAAGTGGTGTTTGTTTACGTAGTGGTGTGCAGTTTTTTTTGTGTAGTGGCTCAAGCGTTTAGAGATAGAAAACTTTTATTTTTATTGTTTATTTATTTTTTGCACTCTGTAGATCCTTATTATATGCTCTGAGACAATGGTGATATACAGCTCATGAGATGTACAAATACAATCAATATATGCCAGATGTACAATTACATACACTATATTCATGGTAAAGTAAGCACTTTTGAAAGCCCTGTCATTTGGAATAATAGTCGATCAATATATTTTATTTTAGTCTTAGACGTTAATTTTAGAGTGTGGTGGAATATACACACTGTGTTTATTACTTACATAGCAATATTTATTTTAAAAAGTGGTTACATGAAAAATTATTGCTGAAAGCAATAAATAACTAGGGCTCAAAAGTGCTCATCGTCTATAACATTTACTTGAAACATCAGAATATAAAATTATAAACATTGACACAATAAAAATTATTAATAAATTAAAATATTGTGTCAATTACAACAAAACTATAAAAACAGATAACATTAGTTTAATCTTCAAATATGAATGACCATCATTTACATACAAAACTACAATAGATAAAATTTGAATTTGGTATTTCCATAGATTATATTAATTAGACAATTAGACATATATTGTAGTCATTGAATTTATTTTTATGATGATTTGTGCTGTGAAAAGATTGCAATGGTAAGCTTTTATTTTATTTCTGAATTTCGAAACTTTACTCGTTTATGTAATGATGAAAATACAGTTGTTTATAATTGTTATACTGAATGTTCACGTACAAATGATAATAAACACCAGAGTGGGGTAGATAAGTACAATTGGAGCATATTTCCTCAAGAACCAATAGTCTAACGTCCATAGTTAACCCGCTAATGACAGTGGCAATGTGCAGGGTCGGGTAGGCAATCACAATAATTAGACTATAGGTAGTGCAATGAAATGTCACTTTATTTACACATTTGGACTGAAGGCATGAGGACAGTGTGTCTGTTCAAACTATCCGCCACCATCGGCCACACAGGCGGTGCAGTGCTGAAGCATGTTGCAACGCATTATGTGCAAAAGTTGCCGGCGTAATGAGCTCATCCCTCATGTCAAGTGGTGGAACATACACTATCCATTTAATATGGCCCCACAGTCAGAAGTCAGGTGGTGTGATGTCAGGTGAGCGTGTTGGCCATGCTATGGGGTCTCCCTACCTATCCACCGGTTTGGAAGTGCATGTCGAGGTACTGGTGAACTGCAATGGCGAAATGAGGCTGGGCCCTGTCCAGCTGAAACCACATCGCCTCACGAGCATCTAAAGGAACTTCCTCCAAGTATACTGGTAACACGTCCTGCAGGAACTGTAGATACGTAGCACCTCAGATACTGCGATCGTGCATTACTGAGCAGTGTTACCAGGCATGCAGACCTGCGCACAGGCTGGTTATAATGACACGAAACTAGGTTGCATACCCACCCCTGCACATTGCCACTGCCATTAGCAAGTTAGCTATTGACGTTAGACCATTGCTTCCATGATGAAATATGCACCATTTGTACTTATCTACCCCACTCTGGTGTTTATCATCATTTGTTTGTAAACATCTGGTATAAAATGCCCTCATTTCTTTTTTATGGTATTTCCCTTTTTTATGTCATATATATTTGTAGCACTGCAAATGGTTGCTTTTATTCATTACTATGTAGGCTTTCATTTCATTTATGTCCTTGGGAATTGTTTATAGTCATCCAATAGCTATATCAGTTGGGTAGAGAGTAGGCAAGTTGTAGTATAATTTCTAATTTTTCATACTTCGTCAGTAATCTTTTGCAGTGCAGCTAGCACAATAAATTCCTTCAGGGAAAAACCTTTGAATTATATGGAAAACAGGGAAAATATAGGGAAGTTAATATTGGAAATTATGTGGCCACCCAGGTTATCTCCTATATTGCTTTGTTTGTGTTTCAAAGAGAGCGCTTTAGACATTTTCACATTATCTGAATACTACAACCTCTATGGTTAGTTTGTAGGTTAATGTGAGCGACTAATTTGCTGTGTGTAATCTGGTATTTCATTGTAAACAGTGTTGTGAACTGTAGCGGAATTCTGCTATGCATAGCGAAATTTGAACCTTGGGTAAACAAAGCTGCGAAAAGTGATAAACACAGATAATGTAGTGAATTTCTAGCATTCCGCTGGCATCCACAAAAAAAAAAAAAACAAGTGATTGGTGCTATAAAAGTAATCGTAGCAGAGTGAGGTTTCCTTGTTGCGCCTGCCCTAGCTTTGGAGCTTCCCATAAACCTTTTATTTCCTTTAGAATCGCAAAGATAAAAATCACTTGTCGTGCAGTTTTCCAAACAGAGCAAGATACTTTGGGTATTTCAGTTTCGTTCATACTTTAGTACTAGTTTACTTTGCGTCGATGTTTGACGCCGGTAGCAGAGTGTTATAAGAGACACAAATTTTGGATCGAATAATCATAAGATGATCAAAATTTTAAAAAGCAACTATTTACAGAAATAATAGATTGCGGAAGATATTTTTTCCATGTGGGTAAAACCAGTGAGAGAAGATAGTTCTAAAGCTAGATGTAGGGCGTGTAATGTGGTGTTGGGTGGGAAAAGGAGTCTTAATTAAGCATTGTGAAAGCCGAAAACATACAAAGAATATAAAAAGCATTGATAGCACTAAACAAATTTCACAGGTAAGTAAATTTAAAAAAAATTCCTATTTGCCAATCAATTATATAACTTGGCAAAGTAATATACATACATTTTCTACAACAATATAATTAAAAAAACTATGTGTAACACAAATAAAATATTTTACAGCTATTATCTTTTT
This sequence comes from Clitarchus hookeri, assembly GCA_002778355.1. NCBI lineage: Eukaryota > Metazoa > Arthropoda > Insecta > Phasmatodea > Phasmatidae > Clitarchus > Clitarchus hookeri. Next base: position 145,132 of record NQII01002735.1, read on the forward strand.
TCTTCTCCCCCCCCCCCCCCCCCCTTTNAAAAATAGTCTACAGTGGTAGATATAAGATTTAGCTTACAAGTTGCTGCTCATAATGTTAGCTTCAGTTCGGTGCAACATATTGTTCAAGTAGCAAAGTTGAATTTTTACGATTCTGCTATTGCAAAAAAATGTACAACAAAGCCGTACAAAGTGTGCTAGTATAGTTATAGGTTGCTCATGGTAAAGTGAGCACTTTTGAGACCCTAGTTACTTTTTTCTTTCAGCCATCTTTTATCCTGTAACCACCTTTCTAAATAAATATTGCAATGTAAGTAATAAACAGTGTGTGTATATTCCACCGCACTCTGAAGTTAACGTCTGAGGCTAAAATAAAACACATTTATTGACTATTATTCCAAATCAGAGGTCTTTGAAAAATAATGTTTTAGCTCCCTAAATCAAAGATGATTTGACCAATGAACTTAAAAAGACAATTCATTTTCGGTCCTTGTAGACTAAAGTACCGACATGAGTTATACCAGGGGTGTATTTTAGTAAAGTACATTTGCGGCTATGAAATTAAAATACAACTTCTGGATTTGGTACCCATTGGCAGCAATAATGGCAGTGTGAAGGATCACTACAATCTTTGCAAAACTTGCATGGCAGTGTTTGAATTATTAAATGTAAATAACTTGGTAGGGTTCTGCTCTGACAGTGCCAGCATTATGTTAGGTAACAAGGAATAACTGAAAATGCATCTGCTGAATTATATTCCAGAAATTTTTGTAAATGGCTGCATATGTCACCTAACTCATCTTATAGCTGTGGCACCATAAAGTAAAATTCCAAGTTATGTTGAAGCCTTGTTGCACATCATTTCAAATTACTTTTCGCATGCCCCGAAACGGCAGAGCATTTTGACAGAATTTCAGAAGTACATATATGCATTCTTCTGTACTAAAGATGTCAAGTCCAAGTAAGCTGAGATGGCTAGCTTTATCAAATTGTGAATCGGGTTTTCCAACAGTGGAGTGTACCTTTTGAACTGTTCAGAGAGGCAACTTTTGAGTACAAGAATCCGGTGACAGGTATCATTTTTACGGATCTTCAAAACCCGTATATTAAAGCTTATCTTTACTTTTTGAATAATTTGTTACCAGTTTCAATTAGTTTATTGTATTGTATCTTGAAAGCAGATGGTTTCTTAGGATTCTAGCAGAAAATTTTGTAAAATTTTCTTGTGTTAATAATGACAAAAAATTAGATAAGTTGAATGTGTGTGATCCTCACGTTTTACTACCTGTAGAACAAGTAAATGTAGGAGAACATATATTAGAAGCATTAGCAGAGTGCACTTAGAGACAAAGGGCAATTCAAACTTATCCGTGTGAAATTTTACCAGAAGTATGTTGCTGAGTCTTTTAAAAGATCGAGTGTAGGTAAGAAGTATGATGTTTAAGAACTTGCCAAAAATTTTTGTATAATAATGACACACAAGAAGCAACGAAAGAGCTCAACAAATTTTCATTTTATTTTTCAGATGAAGAAAAACTTAAGTTTTTAGAGTCGGATAGTGTTGTTGTTTTTGGGTGCATTCTGAGCAAAATAAAAATTTTTAATGGAGATTATTTTTTTTTAAACATTGTAAAATTAGTTAAAATTTTGTTTGTTCTGCCTCATGGAAATGCAGATGTTGAAAAGGGTTTTTCTCAATAAAGGGTGACATAAGAAAAAAAAAGAGAAAAAAAAAATAAAAACCACACAAACTGAGTGATTTGCTATTAGACTTGCAAACCAAAACCAATTGCTGTGCAACGTATCCATTTACCGACAATCACATCAAGAAATTTGGTAGACATGTATGTACGAGTTTGCGAAGGATGAAGGTAAAACTATCATCCGATGAGGATTAAATTTCTAAATCCTAAACATAATTTTTATGTGGTTAGTTTTTTAATATGTCCCTAATTTTGTGAACTTATAATTTGTGCAATGACCACGTAATTCAGTGCCTGCCACTAACTACTGACTACTTCCACCACCACTGTGCTGAAGATAGCAGAATGTTCACAATTCATCTTTATTATGCAGTGAATGTCTGATGTCTTCACTCTTTTGATTTTATCTCCTGTTTCTTTAAAGGTAAGTTTTTTTTCCCATAATTAGTTGTGTAGCGGAATTTTACTAGAACTGTAGCAAAATCGCCTCTTTCCATGTTGGCAACACTGATTATAAACATCATTCATTGAAAGTTTTGGGGATTGGCGTGTGTGATGGAATATTCGGACAAGTTGTTGGCAGTTGGAGATGGAAATGCAGGATTGAGGAAATGAAAGCGGAATGAAAGTGACAGAGACAAAAGGAAGAAGGCTCAGTACACTGATCCATTTTCTGCGCACCAACTCATTTCAGTGGAAGTCGCAGCCATGTAAACATAGCAACAGAAATGCTACAAGGTCAGTTTTTGAATGTTTTGAAGAGACCGAAACTGATGTTTAGGCATTCAGAGAAAAACTGTTTGGCAATACTGTATGCGTAAAGCTGATCAAGATAACTTTATTTTGATGTGTACTAAAGTGCAAGCAGTCGCTAGAAGTAGAACTGCAGAAACTGATCCTAAACGAAGCAGTTCTCAGTCATGTGAGTTCCATGTAAAAACTGAGAGTGGTAAGTCTATTCATTTGTGTAGCCCGACATTTGAAGCTGCTGTTAAGCCTATTGGGAAAACATGAATAACTGGTGTACTGAGGTTTTAAATAAACATGAAATTTAGATGACAATGGTTATTGCACTGTTTAAAACTTAAAACCGTTTATGGTATATTTTTCAGTAATTAGAATTGTTACGGTTTCACTCTTAAGTCCATTAGGCAAATACCTACTAATTGGAATTTTTCCTCTTGTGGCCACGTACGTGTCTTTTTTTTTTTACGCTGAAGTACCAGTGATCTACAGCTTTTGAAGTGCCAAATTCTTCTAGGGATGGGCCAATCATGTTAATAACCATTTTGTTATTTAAACTGTGCTGCATCATAGATTACCTTAATTTGTTTTTAATTACGTTCATCTTACTGAACCCTCGTGCTTGCCAAGCACTGGAAATCTATCTCCATTCTTCAGCACTTCAGTCAGGAGGTCATACAAATTCATGTCTCTTTGCCAAGTACTTTGACCTCGTACCATTCATCAAGAATACTAGCTTTTATGGTCTCAAAATTAGTATTAGGAGATGAAAGTTGCACTTGAAAATAGTTTGCTTTGAAAATGGTTTGCTAAGGTAGATATTCTTGAACTCCAAACTTAAGTTCATTTCCTGCAGGCCACATGAAAGTATCAAACACTTTGGTGTACATTTCAACACTGTCCTCACAATGCACAAATCTTTCTTTTAGATATGTTATTCCATCTTTCACAAGGTTTTCTTTGTCACTTTGAATTGAAGCACTTGTCTGTAGACTTACATTATGAAGTTGCACATCTTGATATTTCCAGACAATGAAGTGTTGCTAACAAACTTTTCCACGTGATTGCTTCATGTCGTCGGACTTCTTATCGCTACTTGCTGACTGCTTCATGGTTATTTTACATACACACACCTATCTATTTCACATCACGCTTCAATTATCCCAACAGCCATAAAATCACATATTTACCAAGCACCAAGTCAGAAAAAGTAACACACGGAACTTATTCTCTTCTGCTTATTTCATTATATGTATCACACCTTGCGCCGCAGACAATAAACAACAGCGCGCGTGCCATGCTCTACTGTTCAGGTTGCACTGATTTTTTAAATATGTTTTTCAGAAAAAATGCAAGTTTTAACCGTTACCTTTTCATTAAATTATCTATAGCAGTTATGTCTCACAACGTATGTTAATTTTTAAAAACCATCTGAAAGGTGGCAAAAATTATGTTTTGTAGTATGAATTTTGTATTACTCTGTTCACATTGGATAAAGCAAGTAAATAGCATTAACTACAGAAATATGAACTTCCTTTCATCTGGGACAAGACATATTTCTTCATTTGCAATTCTATACATTTTCCAAGTTTTTTGATAAATTATGAAAAGTCAATTCATTTGTATACTTGATAATTTATTTCAAATTTGACATGATGTTTGCATAAACTTGATAGAATATTTTCAGTGGAATAATATCATATGTAAAGCATTCCATTCTGGTCCTCCAGATGCGGTGTTTCCTTGACTTCAAGCCAGGGGGTGCTTTGTGCCACATCCTGGCCACAGTGTACAAGTTCAAAAGTGACCAGGGATGGAGGAGATTCGACTTTCAGGTGAGGAGATTAGTGATACCAGGTATACCAGGCATTGGTGTGTGTGTCTGTGTGGTGGTTCCACTAGTGTGTTGGTTTGTGTAGTCGCCATCGCGCATGGATCGCAACGTGGAGATGTTCATGAACGTGGAGAAGGTGTTGATCCAGAACAAGTGCCTCACCATGCCTGTCATCTACATCAAACAAGATGTGGACAAAAACCTTCAAGCAAAGATCCGTGATATTATCAAGAGACATCAGGGCTCTGTGACAGGTATTCACTGTGACTGGTTTCTTATGCCATTGAGAACTGCAGGGTCTTAGTTGTGGTATGTATGCCGGGATGTATGCAGGTGTTTGCATGCGCACACAAACACACGTGCACGGACACTGGAAGGTGATGTCTGATGTAAGGATGTGTGAAGTGTATGTTTAGGTAGGTTAGTATTTTGGATGTATATAAAAAACGGTCATAGTTCACTCTATTGATCAAAGATGTAATATGTATGTGTTAATTAAATACTTTACCTTTCATTGAATTTCCCAAGTAAATACCTAGTAGACACGTGAAGAGTACACAGGTTTACAAATATTACTAAAGTCAGTATATATCATAGCGACTCTAGCAGTGTAATGGGTGCTGAAGCGAGGGCTAGGTTGGCAGACAGATGGAACTTCTCTTGCTGGTCTATATTATGCTGGGTATGTAGATTAGAGAGACAGTGTTAGAGCGGTTCTATAAATGTAGTGGGATGAAAGAAATTAATAGGTATTGTGGGTGCTTGCAAAAGGAGTTGGTTATGTATTATAAAATAGGCTATTTAGCATTTCAGTAAATGGTGGCCAGAACTAAGTTGGCAGTATTTAAAGTAGCATAGACGTGGTATGAGATAGGAGAGATAATATATGTCAGGCTGGGACATTGGTTTGGTAGGAATTCCCATCTGTCCTTCCACACAAACACAGTTGGAAAATTTACTCGTGTTTTTTTCTTTTGCCTCACTGCAGCCAAACTTTTGTACATTCAGAAATGAACACCGAACATCTCAATATGGCGGTACTTAAGTATTATTGATGTGAGTAGTATGTTAGAGTTTCTAATGCCATTTGCAAATTTTATTGTTTTTAAAGTTTGAGAGGACCGCGCCGTGCTGCTAGAGTTTCTCCATGTTTCAATCACGGCTCCCCTCGCTGATAGGTCTCTGTGTGGCCTTTGCCTTCTTCCGTACCTTTCCCCCTTGTGCCTCCCCTCCTTCCCCGCATGCGTGTTAAGCTGCTTATGCCTTCTGGCACATTAATATAAGCCCATGTTTGTTGTTCGAGAGTGTATTTTGCTACTGCTACTGCCTGTCTCTTACAGTCAAACTAGTCTTGTTTGATCTTCGGTTTCGCGATGCACCATGTCTGGAGCGAGACGTTGATGTCTAACATTGTAGTCAACGAGATAGTTGGCTAAAATGTACTCCAGATTATTATTGCATTAGCAAGAGGCTGGGTAGAGCCTGTATTTAGGTGGGTTGCCTTTTTAGTGTTTTGCGTTGAGCTAAGGTATAGGTGTTTTATGGTTATTGGGCTAGTGTAAACGCAGTAGGCTGTCAAATGTCGTGGTGTTCAAAATTTGGTTTGGTGGCCCTTTCTAAATTAATGTTTTGGCTAACTTACCCAGTATGGTTGTCTGTTGGTTAAAATTTAGGGTTAATATTGAATATGTACATTCATCTACTAGCGGCCGTGATTTGCTTACAAGTTGCTTGTGGAGGGAAAATTGGATCGCACTGCTGCCCGTGCTGCAGTTTGATATTTTTAGCATATTTTTGCACCCACCCATTATTACAGTATTCTCCCAAAAATAAGATGATAGTTTTCACTTTAAACTGTATTTAAAAAAAAAATGGGGGTCATCGTACAATTGACCGCAAACTGTTTCTACCTACAATAACACACAATGTTTTCATACCCATTTGACTGCCTATCACATCACATGTAAATGCATATATTTTTCATATAAAAATAGAGACACAGTTGATAATAACGCTAAATATAATTCAGTTATATGATTATATCTAAACTTCCTTATTTAGATTGTGGCTATAGCATAACCTACTGCTGCTATGTAATTAATGGCAGCTATTTGGGATTCAAAACATGAAACTCATAGATAACATGGTATGAAAGTAGTGTGCACTTTTTACACTTTCATACCATTGCAGTTTTCCAAACTACCAGTGTCCTGCAGTAAATTATGTATGGTTTTGGTTCCATAAGGGTGGCACTATCTGTACATATTTCTTTCCAGTGTTTAGTATCTACGCTCATGTTGTTATTTTAGTCAATGGTTATGTTTTTTTTACGACTGTAAGTTTGTAAACATTAATCTAAAAATATTTTCTGAAAGAAAAGAGTTAATATGTATAATATGCAATATATAGTATTTTTTTTAATGTCTTAAAAAAACGAAATACTAACCTTTATTTTAGTGTACATTTATAGCATCAATCTCAGTAATTGAGTAAATTATTATTTTTGAAACATGATCTCATAATATAGGGGTCGTCTTACAATCAGTGTCATGTTATTTTCGGGTGAATACGGTATTTAGGCTTGTGTCTGTGATATTTCAATTAATATTTTACATCTGCTTTAATATGTATTTCCATGTGCGTTCTTCTTTTGTAGCTTTTATGTTCCGGGGCTTTTGTAGGCCTTAGGGTGCCCCCGGGGCACGTCAGCATATTTTTTAAAGTTCATGATTGGCCTTGAAATATATTGGAGTGGTAAATGGCCTTGCTCTTGCATGAGTACGATTTTCATTATAAAGTATTTTTTAATGTTTTTAAATTAAATGAATGTACATAGAGATGATAAATATATGTTTGGAATGTTTTTAAAAGTGTTTTGAATTGTTACTTTTTTTTTTTTTGAGAGGTAATAACATTTGTTGAAATAATTGTATTTTAATGCTTGTGATACACCACAAGTTGTTGTTACAAATTACTTTAAAAAGTCCTTTAGACACTGTTAATTTTTTGTTCCATACGAGTATGAACCTTGCTATTTGTGATTATTTTCAAATCAAGAAAGACAGCAGACAAGAACCTGGTTAAGGTTTTAAATGCTGAAATTAAATATAGAAACTTAGCTAACCTTTAACATGTACAAAAAGTCATTCCCCAGACTTTAAAATGTTTTTGAGTATTCTCTGTCTGAGGCGTTAACTGTAGCTTGGTGGAATATTCTCTGTCTGAGACATTGAGGAACAGTAGCTTGGTGGAATTGTGACAGTTTCATGTATGACACAGCATCCTCCATTGTGGCTAACATGCAAATTTAGGCAATCACTATGTGTTGTAGATAACGAGGATGAGGCAACACACATAATATTTCCCCGGTGCGACCCTCTGGAAGAGGAGTACGGCCGTCCTACCATGAGGCGTGACCGCATGGTGTTGCTACATTGGTATTACTTCCCAGACAGCTATGACACATGGACCAATGTGGAACTTCCAGTTGATGCACCAGACTCCCCACCCACGCACACAGGGTTCTGGAGGGTGAGTGCTTTAAATGTTTACAGTACTCTGCTCATCTGCTCTATATTTCTTTGTTTATTGTAAGAATTTGACTAAAATTTGTGTAATTCCCTGCCTTGGTAAATTGGTCACACACACACACACACACAGCTGCATTTTTACTCTGTAGCCAATATGTTAGTGCACACTTAGTTAAACTCAAATTTCTGTCATTGCTAGGTTCATGGTGCGCACCTCGAGAATTTGACGTCTTATTTTGGTCACCACTATATTCGCATCTTGGTCTCGATTCCTCTACCCCATCTCCACCTCTGCTTGCTCTTTGCCATTTCCCTCTCTCCGCACGTTAACTTGTGGCAAACCATGAGATATTTACAATTTAAAAGTGCAACACTTTTATTTCTTATCAGAATTTTACATACAGAAATGCTCAAGTACAAACTTGAAATTGAACCATTACAAATTCTGGACAGGATGGCAATTTTACTTGATTAGCTCAATAACAAATTTTGCTATAAAACACATTAAAATGAATTTAAAATTGAAACAAGAATCAGCAGGCACTCTGATGTACACATAAAAAAAAAATTTAAACCTGGGTACTACAAGTGGGCACCTGGATGAAGTCAATTCAAAGCCACTTGTGTACGAGCAAAAATTCACACACACTAACATATTAAAACTCTTGAAATAACACATGAGCATTTACAAATTCATTAAAAGACTGAGCAGACGGATCATCGGCAGCCTCAACAAACAATTTTTCATACACAAAAGCGAGTGCGGTCCCTTTCAACAATCTTGCAGACACAAACCAACTCCAGCCTCGGGGCTAACCATGGTAAACGAATAAATATAATAAAACATACATTATAATATAAAATAAGGAACATTCTTAGGAACCCACAACCATAACCCAATAACAAGTTAAACCAAAATGTAATTTGGATGGGGTGGCCAAAAGGAAATTTAGAATGCTATGGGCACGCATTTGCTGCCCTATTCCACACATGAATTAGTTAAATGAATTACGTTAAAAATACATGCATACAGCTAAAATGAAAATGCTAAAACCATGACCCGTCTGCTGCAATGCTCTATAAGATCTCGGCCACTACAGCGATGACCGAACAGACGAGTCGGACCATAAGCAAACACTAAAAAAAGAAGTGACAAATAAGACAGCAACACAGCCTTAAATAAATTCGCCAAAGTGGCGACACTGGCATAGCACGTATGCGTGGAGGGAGGGAAATGGCAAAGAGCAAGCAGAGAAGGGGTAGGGCAACTGAGACTTAAGATGCAAGCGAAATGGTGACCAAAATAGAAAGTCCAATCCTCAAGAAGCGTGCCGCGAACCTCGCAATCTCCCCGTCTAAAAAACATGGTGCTCTGGATTGAAAGTATGTCAAGTAACAAGTCCAAACAATCTTCATACACTTAGAAGCAGAAAAATAATGTTACAAGTGAAAATACATAAAACACTTTTGACACAAAGAATCATGAAGAAAGTTCCAAGTGACGTACAGTAAGAGCTTGAAATAGAAACAAACAGTAGTGAAAGTGTAGAACCAGTACAGTACAATTACAACACAAACATTGTAATTGTCAGTCCAGTGAGTAGTTTCATTATGGGAAGTTGGGCACAAAGGAATGGGGAGTAGGCACCAGGCACCGGCCGGCCGACACCATGCTCTGTCATTCTGGTCCTGCCCGGCCATGTTGTATGTCGATGACCTTTGACCAAAAATTCTAAAAAAAAATGGTAAAAAATTTATTTCAAAAATTATTATTACAAAATTTATTTTTAAAAACTTATATTTTCAAGGTCTTCCACCACCACCCTTACCATTTTTTATTGGTTATTTGATTGTTTAATTAGTTGGCAGCCCTCCACCCTCCTCGTCCGTACTCATTCTACCGTATGCAATCATCTTGGTTTTTTCGTTTGTCATTTGCTTATTCATTGCTGGAGGACGCCATGTTGGATTTCATATGTTTACTTTTACATTACCTAGGTGGCACTAGTGTATTAATAATTGATCTCGCAACTAGGGCAGTTATCGATTTAGCCACCAGGTGGCAGCCATATTTGTTTATGTTTTGCAGCAAACCTGGCACCAAGGTACTGATGGGAAATGCACTTCTCCTTTGCATGTCTAAGTAAATTGTCTCCATGGCTGAAAAGCTTACTGAATCTGTCACACAAATATGACATACAACAGGGATTCTTGGCACAATAAAAGTTTTCTTGGCGTTGTACACCGTAGCCCAAAGCAAATGTCTTATCACAAAAGTGACACTGATGACAATGTAGTAGTTCAGGCAAAGACTCGGACGACCTGTTGGAGGTGTAGGTGCTGGAGCTAAAGAAGCAGGCAATGCCAGCACTGGTGTTCTAGATACCTCATCCAAAAAGTTTGATGGCTCCATTCAAGATTTTGTAGGCGTCACAGCTAAAGTAGTTGATGTTACTGTTCCATTTGTAGATGATCATGCTGCACTGGTAGCAGTAGATGCTGGTAGTGATGTAGGTGTCACAGCTGAAGAAGTCTATGGCACCATACTAATCTGAAATGATGGTACTGCACTGGTGGAAGTAGATGCTGCTAGTGTAGTAGACATCACAGCTGAAGAAGTAATCTATGGCGAGAAACCATTGGCAGGCAATATCCACTCCACTTTAACGTAACTGGCCATGGATTACGTGGCGTAGAAACTAGCCAAGATGATCCACCTTTCACATTAGCCGTTTTAAAACTAAGCCTCTCAGCTGACCCTCCATTGTTTATAATATACGCGTATGCAAGCCCTATGTCAACATATTGACTTAGAACCAATCGTATTATATTAGTAATACATGGTTCGGACATCCACCAGCCAATCACTGAGTTGCCACATGATTGCAGCTGGCCAGTCACGTTTTTTTTATTTTCCCTTTTTAACAGTTTACAGCAAGTCTATGAGTCCTTTCTTTTTTCCAGGTATGAGTGTGAGGAACAACAAAAATGTTTAAATGTCCATGCGATCAGGTGCATTCACAAAAAACTTCTTATCTGCGAGTTTGGAGAGTGTCTCTGGATGGGCTCGAAGCTGTTGCCTTGAGGCTTGAGGTTGAGGGGGTCGTCACCAACACTGCTGAGCTGCTTCTGGCACACATCTCCACGACAGGTCCCCTGAACAGCTAATGCCTCTCCACCAGCAACAAGCCGTCAAGTCAGTCCATGACCACTCCTCCTGGTTGAACTCCTAGGACATAAGGATGCAAGAACAGCAACGCAAGCAGTCAGTAACATTTTTCAGACCATAGTAGGCCACTCGGACGGACCCACTATGGAAATACATTTATTAACTTCTAAATCAGTTTAGCCTTTCTACATTTATTCATAAAACTCTTTTATGTTCGCATTGCCAAAAATGTAATCCTTTGATTGGCACACAATACATACTAGAATGGTGAAGGGCAAGACACTATACCATGAGACATCACAAAGTCAACAATGATTAACTCTTCCCAAAAACAATAGCCTCCCAACAAAACATAAATCTAATTATGCTGACTTTACAACTAGGTAACAAAAGGATTCTCAAAAAGTCAAAGGAAAACCATGATGGGAAGGG
>NQII01002735.1:156543-202082 GCA_002778355.1 Clitarchus hookeri
GGGGGGGGGGGACTTTCCGCACGGATGAAGTGACGTCCTAACTCCTCGACACTGTTCATCCAATCATAAGTGTACTCTTCATCTCAGTGAACTGTTTCGGTGCGGAACTTCTCCCTCGCTCTCCCTGTACCTCTCCATCAGGGAACCAGCCAATGATTGACAGGAAGATCATGCAGCGCTCCTCCAAACTCATCCATCAGGTGGCAGACTCCACAGGCCAGATGGGGAAGGCAGAAATGGGGGGGGGGAAGCTTGGTGAAAGGCCCCTTCCTGGTACAGCCAGGAGTCCCAGGAGTCCAGCCACTCTGCCGCCAACTCTGGATCTCGATTCTGGGTTGTCTTCTCCAATGTGGTGGGCTCAACTGTGGATGAATGACGACCTCAGGGGGAGGAAGGCAGAACTCACCCCTGGAGTAAGGAGGAGCCATCACCATTGTCAGGACACAGGCGAGACCCATTGCCTCAGTGTCCAGATCTTCTTCCTCGTCGAGTCTCTCTTCTGTGGGATGTAACCTCTCTGATGCTCATGGTGTAGGTCTCATCAGACCCACATCCCACCAGAGTCCAAGGAACCACCACTATCAGAAGTCCAACATGGCTTGTCCAACACACACACTGCAAGGGAGCATCCCAACAAAACACTCCACGAGAGCCCAGTTGCTTCTCTCACCATTGCCATACTTGTGCACCGTCCTGCACAGACACACCATCAACGCTCCTCTTCTTCACTTAAGGAGGTTAGGGAAAGGACATGATAACCAGCCTGCTTCTAACCCAACAATCTAAATAAGCCTAACAAAACAAACATAAAGTATCAGCAAACAACCCTTATCTTAAAATGCAAAATTAATCCTTACATTATGACTAAAAGACTCGGTACAGTTTCTTGTCCAACCAAAAAGAATCTAGTTACTTCACAAAAACAACTTTTTGTTGTGGGTCTTCATTACTCATAAAGACCTTTCCTAGGTCTCGCACAAGTTACAACACAAGGGTAAAACTGCCCCCTGCAGCTTGCTTCACTGCATCAGAAAACACCAATTATATTGTCTGCCCACTCCTCTAGTAAGGTCAGATCAAGATGAAAATCCACATCTCACCTTCCTCTCGGTATGTCCACACTGTAAGGGCGGTTAATTGAGCCCCTTACTATTCTCCATCTTAGAGGCCACTTGAGCAATCTGTAACGAACACTTAATTACCTACTTGCATCACAATACATAAACACATGACAGCTCTCGGCTGTCTTCATCTGAAGACCCAAAACTTTCATTCGTTCCAAAATTACCTTTTTTCTATTCTCACCAAACAAACTCTCCTAGGAACTGTTGAACTGACACACTAACAAGCCACAAATATTTTTAAAACTTTTTCATAGGCTCATTAACAAAGATCTCTATCGGCCTCATTATATCTCCAGAAAATTTCCCATTAATCAACTTGTTGCCTCGTCGTTCACCTCCTAGTGGAAATGGCAGTTGGAGGGTGAGGCCGAGGTACTTCCCCCTCCCCTCCTGGGCGACGATGAAGCAATGGTCGCCGCTTGAACAGGGTTTATCCTGGTGCCTACAACACCGTAGGCTTGGCTACTTATATAATTGGACGTTGAGTCTTGGGTGATGCGTTTGCGAGCAATGGGCGAATGGGTACCCTTGTAGGGTTATAAGCGGGTGTGACGTTAAGGTGCCTGACTATGTTAATAATGTTGACTGGCTGGACGAAGGTAGGCATCTTCTGTAGCGGCATTGGCGGCAGCGGAGATACTGCATGTGGTACATGCCAGACGAGGTTCAAGGTTGAGCTTGACGAGCGGGATGCAGACCCTCTGTGACGTGCAGCCTCCTCTTTCTTCCAGGTGTATCCCTGGTTGACACCTGAACCACTACTCTTCAATACCCCAGCCTTGGCAGATTTGCTCTGCCCAGCCCTATGGTGTGGCATAAGGGGGGAGTGGAGTGTTAGGCCAAATAGGTTGATAGTGGGTGGCCAATAAGGGGTAGACAGCCTGATGGAGAGTAGAGTGTGGAGGTTAGGCAAGGTTGGAAGCCTGATGTACTGGCCTTCAGTTCAGTAGCTTGGCGAACGGGATGTCGCTGGCAGACCCAAGTACCAAACTGGAGGTTGCAGTAGTAGGGCTAGGGGTGACCTCTCCCGTGGCTCCCTGGCGAGCGAGATGTTACTGGCAGATCCAGGAGTCGCATAGAGCGGGGCTCCTCTGGGGTTGGCTTATTTCCGAGCAGGTAACGTGGTGAGGGAGGCCGCTGGCGGACCCAGGTACTTACTGGAAGGACAACTGCTCTAGTGAGGCCTAGGAAGGCAAGCTTCCTAAGCTGCAGTTCAAAACAGTTATCAATCGGAGAGAAAAGGAGTCAGGTTTCGGCTCGTGACTATCCCTAGAAGAGTCTTACTAGGACTGGTGACGAAACAGGAAAAAGCGAGAGCTACGTGTAGGAAATACAGAGTGCTGGAAGAGACAACTCAACCAAGTCCAATTTTTGCATCTTTTATTGATTGCTCAAACACACACACATAAACCAGCCTGTACCCTGACTGATGCCTGAAGGGCCGATCCTAAGTTACCAACTGATATTTTACCTAGTCTCGGAAGACTCAGCAGCATGGGGTGTGAGGGCGATCCCAAGTCAGCGGTACTCAAACTGGAGTCATCTGTAGGTGAGCTACAAGTTAGCTGGAAGCGTGGCAGGCTTCAGTGTGCTGGCGGGCAGCGAGGCGGTATTGTGCAGATTAGAACTCTCGTCAATGCTGTGAATGGTAGTGATGACTTGAAGAGGTCGGTTGTCTCTCTAGCAGAGTGACATTCTGCGAAGCTAAATGAGCTGTCAGGTGGCTCCCGAGTTGAGTAACACTGGACAAGTGTACTGGCGCGAGACAGCCTCGAACTGAGGACTGCAAGTCCTATTTATATGCACCGCACAGGGCCAGTGCGGGGGTTGTGGTGTGTGGAGAGAGAGAGAGGAGAGAAGAGAAGAGAAGAGAAGAGAAGAGAAGAGAAGAGAGCAAAAGAGAGTGGCGGCTACTTCCCCCCTCGCGCCCAATGGCTGGAGAGGTAAAGAGCAGCAACATGATAAGAAGTGGGTTGTGGCGTAGCAGGCAGCAACAGCTGGACAAGCCACTCTGGCTTGAAGGCGTGCTGTGGCATATACAGTGTAAAGGCTTTTATTACTAGGGAGCCGCGGCTGTGCCGATGCTAGATGAGAGAATGACGTCACTCATGGCAGGTCCATAACCCCCCTCCCCCAATTCATTAGCCGGAGCCACTGACGTGAAGAATGAACATCCTCTCGAAGGCGTATGGACTCTCAGTGGCGACTGGAGTGTGGTGTGTGTGTGTGTGTGTATGTGGTGTGTGTGTGTGCGCGCGCGCGTGCGTGTGTGTGTGTGGGCGCGCGCGCCTCTCTCTCTCTCTCTCTGTCTCTCTCTCTCTCTCATATATTGTTGGATTCTTGGACCAAACAAGGTATACTTTACGAGTGCGGATCTGAAGGATTCCAATCCCTACCCTTGAGTACGGGACTGTGGTACAGATTAGGCTGAAGGCCTGGTTATGTACAATTATATCCTAGTTGATAAGGTTATGTGGGATAAGCGGTTGAAAAGTTATTTTCACAGTCTTTTGCAAAGCTAGTGAAAAAGTAAAATATAAGATTAGAATTATATTGAATCCTAGCCTTAAGGGAGTAGCTAAATAAAGTTAATTTCGGAAACTAACTAAATTCTTTACGGTACGCATAGGTAGAAGATGTTAACTGGAGTAAATCTCAAAACCGTGAGAAAAGTGTGCAGTGAGGAAATGCTTTTTTTGGTTGGCGACTCCTATTTACATTGAAAATAGAAGCTGCTACAGGATACAAAATTTGGCTGGTTACACTTCAAAATACACACAAGAACAGTTATAATGGAGTCATTCAATTGTTGATCTTGAGGTAAGTGTTCATGTAAAATTTTGTCTTTCCTTTACAGTATTGGCTTGTGTTAAAAAAGAAAAATTATTACGTGCAAAAATTACACAAGGTTACAATATTCAAGTAACAAGACAACCGGTTGTAAAAAGATTACACAATACATGAATAGCGTTGGATTGACAATTAACAAATTGACAAAGTGAATGAGGTAAATTACACAAAGGTAAACAATGAATAAGAACATTAGGTGCAACGAGAATGCATGTTAGTAGGTGCATTGTGCACGTGAGATAATCTAACAAAGTTAAACAAGATTTTAACATAAGAGATTTAGGTAAAAGTGATGCACAATAATAAGAGCAAGAATTAACTTGAGTAGCAAAAATGCTAGGGACAATGCATTTTAAGACAGGCATATATCTTAAAAACAAAGTGGTTGTACAAAACAACACGTGAACAATCATGTGGTTTAGAATGTTCTAGCCATTTGAGCGTTAGGCATGGTACTAAACATAGTAATGAAAAATATTTAAGAGTGAGCTACGTCATCTTAGCATGAGGCACTTTACTAAACAGTAGCGAAGTACAATAGGTGATACAATAGTAATACAAAGGCGGTACACGGTGGTACAAAAGTTACTTTACGAAAGTAGTACAAATGTGGAGGATTGTATAAATAGTACAACAGAGAGGTGTACAAAGTACACAAAATAGTTGGCACAAAAACACAAGTTAGCATTAGGTATAGCTCGACTTCCAGGCATGCTTTCATCTAGGGTAAAATACTTCTTAGGATGGCTTACATGTACGTGTACTTTAACTTTACTAGTTATTTCTTGCTCATGGCCTCAATTCTCAAATTGTAGTTAAGCTGTGTAACAATACTTAAGTGGCAAAACTCCAAGCAAAATACAAAAGTAAAACAAGTGAACAAATGAAAACAGAAACAGCAATGTATAGTACTTACATCCTTCATGAGCCAGTGCATGTCGTTGAAACATAGCTAGCATCTTTGTCTACGACATCAATTCAGAAATTGACTGATTAGACAAGCCGTTCATTCCTGGTTGGCTGAGCACAATGCATGACCAGGTGTTTCCTTAGCTTGTATGTTCTTGTCGTGGCACACACT
The DNA here is from genome assembly GCA_002778355.1 of Clitarchus hookeri. Classification (NCBI taxonomy): domain Eukaryota; kingdom Metazoa; phylum Arthropoda; class Insecta; order Phasmatodea; family Phasmatidae; genus Clitarchus; species Clitarchus hookeri. The sequence goes on from NQII01002735.1 coordinate 161,599, forward strand.
TGGCTAGGGGGTACTCTGGTTTTAATTACGTTAAAGTCATTTTGCTTCTGTACACACTCCCTAATCTAGGCTATCTGGCTAACATGTACACGTTTCTAGGACTAACTAAACCTATTCTCAAACACTCGCACGTGATCGGGGAACTTTACATTGCGATTTATCGCAATGTGAAGAGGCTCTCAGCAGGTGTGGCGCAGCCGAAGAACTGTGTCACACACAAAGTCTGGCTCTAAGCGGGTGAGGGGTGCAAAGGCACTGAGTTCGGAAATGTTCGGTATGAAATCATGAAGCCAGTTGCAGAGCCCCAGGAATTTCAGCAACTGCTTCTTGTTCTTCGGCGGAGCAGCCTCATCTATTGCCCGTTTCTGTTTGGTTTGGGCAAAGTTACCTTCTGGGGTGACTTTGTGCCCCAAAAAGTCTATTTCCGTCTTGCCGAAGTGGCACTTGGACAGGCGGCATTTGAGGCCGTGGACTTCAAATCTCCCCAAGAATGACTGGAGGGTCTGTTGGTGTTCCTGCAAGTCTCTTGAGAAGATGATGACGTCGTCAAGATAGGCGTGGCAAAACTCGCTGATGTAGCCCGTTAGAACTGAAGCTGCCATGAGGCATTGGAATGTTACAGGTGCGTTCTTCAGGCCAAATTGCATGACCTTGAACTGGTAGGCCTCTCCATTGGGAGCAGTAAACGTGGTGTAAGGTCTCGACTGTGGGTGGACGGGGATTTGCCAATACCCACATCTCATGTCGAGGGTGCTGAAAATTCGGGCTTCCCTGAGTGCCTTTAGCATGTGCCCTAAGTTCAGTGCTGAGCAGCTACTGGCTGAGTGATTTGGTTCAGGTTGTAGTAGTTGACACAGAACCTAAGTGAGCCGTGTTTCTTTGGCACAAGGACAATTCAACCATTGTAGGCCAATTCAGAAAGCTCAATGATTTCCAGCTGTTTCATCTCTTCAATTAGCTGCTAGATTATTGTTTTGCTTTTGGTGAATACTTCACCTGGCCGGTTGTGGATTATCTGCGAGCTGGTTAAGTGGATCTCGTGAGCGTACTACGTTGTTCGAACTCTCTACAATATTCCTGGATAATCCAGGTCAGTTAGTCCACAGCTTCCTCTTGCAGCTAGCCGGTGGTTCAGTTCGTCGCCCGTGATGGGTTGGTGTAGTTCAGGCTCAGCAAACTTCCGCCAAGTTACTGACTTCCTCTTGGTTGTGCCTAAGTAGACTCATCCCTGCTGACAGTCTAAGATGGCTTGTTGTTCGGACAACCAGGGCTGTTTAGTACTGAAAGTGCGCTGATATTGCTTCATCAGCGAACCGCAGGGTCAATATCAGGCTTCCCTCCGTCAGCATTCGAGTTCCTTTCATAGCTACGTATATTTGGGTATCACCGGCAGGCTAGATTTTGCTTCGGTACTCCCGGGGTATGACATCCTGGCGAATTATGTTGGCTCTTGCATGCGTGTCACGTGTAGCCAGTCTCTCAGTCTTCCCGATAAATATACTGTTATGCATGGCGGGTCTCAGAGATTTGGTTTTTCCTGCATAAAGGTTACGTGGAGGGCTTCTTCTACTTTGACGGTGCCCGACCCCGTCGGGCTTCGCGGCCTTTGCGATTCCCTGCTTGCTACGGCTTTTCTCGACATTTGTGGGTTCCTCCTCCTTGGCTTCATGTGCTCAGACTGGACTTGCCTGTTTGCTTTTGAGTTTCTGCCGTAGGACCGGGCAGTCTTGGTGAAAGTGTCTGGCAGGGCAATGCCAGCACTTCGAGAGTATAGTAGCGGGAGCGGCAGTGGTGCTGATGTCCGGTCAGGTGTTTGAGTTTCCGTATCTACCGTCTTCCCTACAGGTGCAGGCGTGGCGTTTGTTTTGGCGTGCGACTTGCGAAAGTCCACCAGGTCAATCTCTCGAATACATGCCTGTCTCACTAGCTCTTCCAGCGTCGCTGGCTCGGGGTTGCAGAGGTGGGTGCGTATTTCTGTTAGCAGGAGCCTGGTGATAAGTTCGACAGCGTCGAGCTCGTCACAGCCTGGATGAACTCGTTGGAAGATTAGGGTTCTTTGCCTAATAAAGAGTTCAGCATCCTCATTCTCTTTCTGAGTCTTGAGTGTAGAGCTCGTTATTCAGTTGCGTGACCATTCGTGGTCCTGAGAAGTGCGTCACGAGTCTCTTGGACAGTTCTTCCCAGTTGGCGACAAACTCCCCATACTTGGTCCACCATTTTAAAATGGGCCTTTGTCTTCACGACCCACAAGGCTTTGGGTAGACGTGTCCTCTCAAACTTCATCTGGCAAGCTTAGAGGAACTTGTGGGGATCCTCTTGGATCTTCCCCGAGTACTCTGGCAATGGTAGCGGCTCGAATATTGGAGGTTGTTCTTGTGGTTTAGGCTCAGTGCTGAGAGGTGCCCATTCAGGCGTCATTCTACAGGTTGAACATTTAAAGTAAAGACCCTCCAGGACTCTGGCTCTGTATTGCCACCCAAGGCAAAGGTTGTGGAAAGTGAGTGGGCACTCGTGGCAGGCTATCCGATACATGCCCTTTCCCAGACAGTTGGCGTAGTCACAGCGGCGATGTCTGTCCCCCCAGTTCAGACATCTATACTCAAGTCCTTGAGTGTCTCTCTCCTGGTCCTTCTATCACAGGCAGACGTAGTGGAATGCGGCAACGCAATGCGTGCACGTGATGAAGTAGCGTCCTACTCCAAGGCATTCCTCTAGGGCGCAGACCTACCCTTTGGTGTCGGCTACGTCTTTTGCTGTGGCCATTCTGGTGCAGTTTCTGGAAACTGGGCCCCTACGTGGTATTTATATTGACTCCCCAAAGTTTAGTTAGTGGTGGTTCTGTGGGGGCCCAAAGGGACTTTTCTCAGGTGCATCTCGGTCTTGAGAGAGGTGGCTGATGGCCGGTATTTCTTCAATGGCCCCACGTTGGGCACCAAGAAAGGAAAAGGCTTGACGTGCACCCTTCGTGGGTCTGGTGGCTGGTGAGCGGCGCCAAGGCTCTCCTCCCCCCGGGCGACGGTGAAGCAGTAGTCGCCACTTGTACAGGGTTTTTCTTGGGGCCTACGTTGCTAGGTTTGGCCACTTCTATTATAGAGCGTTGTACCTTAGGGGGTGCGCGCTTGTGAGTGATGGGCTAATGGGTACCTTGGTAGGGGTATAAGTGGGTATGACAAGTGGTCGGACCACACTAGTGACGTTAATTGGGCCAAGTGAAGGTAAGCGGCTTCTTTGGCGGCGTTGGTGGCAGTGGAGAAATGGCACGGGGCACATGCCAAAGAAAACTCTGCTACTGCTTGGACGAACTGGTAGCTGACCTTCTCTGACTGGCAGCCTCCTCCTTCCAGATGTATACCTGGCTGGCATCTGAATCTCTACTCTCCAGGACTCCAGCCAGAGCTAGCCCCTGATTGGCTGTTTTACCCTGCCCAGCCCTATGGTGAGGCATAAAGGTGGTGACAGTTCAGATGGGCAGATAGTGGTTGTCCAAAAGGGGGGTAGGCACAGCCTGATGGAGAGTAAGGTGCTGGGGGTCAGGGTAAGTATCCTGGACTACTGGTCTTCAGTCTAGAGGCTTGGCGAATGGGACATCGCTGACAGACCCAAATACCAAACTGAAGGTTACAGTATCAGGTTTGGAGGCGTCCGTTCTCGTGGCTACTTTGCGAGCGGGACGTTGCTGGCGGACCCAAGTATCACGTAGAAACGGGGCACCTTGTCATGGGTTGGCCTATCGTTCTCCAGTAAGTGTCCTGGTGAGCGAGACGTCGCTGCCGGACCCAGGAATGTACTGGAGGGGCAATAGTCCAAAGTGACAACTGCTCTGGTGTTTCCCAGGAAGGCGGGCTTCCCAAACTTCACGTCGAGACAGTTCCCAAAGATTGAGGTAGGGAACGAGGTTCCGGCTTGTGACTATCCCTCCAAGAGTGTTACTAAGATTGGTGATGAAACAGGAGATAGCTGGAGCAAGGTGAAGAAGAGAGACGGAGTGCTGGAAGAGACAGCTCAACCAAGTCAGTTTTTATATCTGTTTATTGATTGCTCATTAAACACACATAAACCGGCCTGTACCCTGAATAAGGCCTGAAGGGCCAATTTTAGGTTGCCAACCGGTATATGACCTAGTCTCGGAAAATGCGGCAGCACCGGGGGGAGTTGAGGGCGACCCTACATCAGCGGTTCTCGAACTCAAGTCAACTGCGGGTGAGCTACGAGGTACCTGGATGTGCGGCAGACTATAGACAGTGCTGCTAATGGCAGTGACGACTTGAAGAAATCGGTTGACTCTTGGGCAGAGTGACATTCTGTGAATGTAGATGTGACGTTGGTGGGTGCTTGGTAGGGTGTCCCTTATTTTTTAAGTAGTAAATTTTGTTACGTATAGGGCCTATTTATTTTCGTTTTACTTTAAAATACTCGCACAGCAAATTTCAACTCATTTGGAGTACTACAACCTCTGCCGACAGCACCCACTTTGTTGTCATTCTAATGCAGTATGTCACTGGGCGAAGGTCTGGAAGACTTCTGGAAGTGCTGGCTGATCTTTCGTGAGGAAAGCGGTAGGCAGAGAGCTCCAGCACACGAGGTGGTGGAGCGAGCTGCTGAGTATACAACTAACATTTTGGGGCTGCACGTCTACATATATAGTCGACTGGCTGCGGGTCCTTCGGCTCCCTTCGGCTGGTCGGGTATCTTCGGGCTAGAGCTCCTCCATTAGCAGCGCAGGTCGAATGCTCTCGGGTGAGGCTTGAAGTGCAGTTTTTCTTGTGTGCAGGTTGTGTTACTCCTACGAGCTTAGGGGCAGGGCTGGACTTAGTGGCTGGCTTCTGTCGCACGCTAGGGTAATTACTCGACACGCGACGACTGACATAATGGCATAGACGGCGTCTGCTGCCGTGTCCTTGGGTGCCCCTTGCCTAGGGGTGTGCAGCAGGTTGGCTCTGGAAGCAAATTATCCTGGGTTCAAACCCCGCTCGGGGTGATGTGATGTCACGTGAAGATGAGGCGGATTCATGATTAATAATTATGCCCGTACGCGTCACGCATCAAACACTTATTAACAGCAAAATTAGTGTAAAACTTAGCCACAAATCTGCCTAAGATGCAGGGCTGATAGACAGTTTGTTAAATATTGGTTAGAACATAAGTTGTTATTCATTCACAAACAGTATTTTAAAAGGTAGGTGTGTTATGGTTACAATTGGTCTCAAGAACTGTAGATATGAACACAGATTACCATCAAAATGAGCATAAAAATGGGGTTCCAAATTAGTTTAGATGCAGCACCCAGCTAGATAATTTGTTAAATGTTTGCTAAAAAATAATACATTATTCCTTCACGAAACAATATTTTAGACGGTAAGTGTGTTACTGTTAAAATTATTTGTTATAACTGCAGATATAAATAGATTGCCATCAAAATTAGCTTAAAAACAGGGCCGCGATTTGGCATAAGATGGGTCCCGGTGAGAAAATATGTTTTTTACAAGGTAGATGTAATGTAGTTCAAATTATTCCTGAGCACTGCAGTTATGAACACAGTTTATCTTCAAAACTCTAGTGTTTTTTTTATTATAAAACTCGTATTTTTGTATCTAGTAAAAGAACTTGAGCTCAAAGCTCAGGAACTTTTCTGTAGGGTTACTCTGGCTCGGCTCAAACTTAAAGTACTTGGCTTGCAGACCTCTAGACAGGTAGTATACCCACAAGTCATGCCAGTGTAGCAAACTCCCGTGCCTGGGGCACGTAGTGAATGCGTAGGGAAACTGCCCATCACCGTAGTAGTTACTACTGATAGACGACAAACCTCCATCCCAAAACACATAAACAACTGCAGTGGTTTGTGGATCTGGTAAATTAGCTTTGGCAGTACATTCCAGACTTTGCCATTGTAGTGCCGCCCCTCACTGACCTACTCTCACTGAATTACCAGTACTGCTGGTCAGACACAGACAGCATGCCTTTGACAAATTGAAGCGCAAGTTCTACAAATGCCACGTACTCGCCCGAATCAACTTCTCCTGCCGTTTCTATGTGCAGATGGACGTGAGCCAAGATGGCCTGAACACTGCATTATATAGGCTGTTCATGGTAAAGTGAGTCCTAGTTACTTTTGAGGCTCTAGTTACTTTTCCTTTTCAGCCATTTTTTTATCATGTAACCACCTTTTAAAATAAATATAGCCATGTAAGTAATAAAAACAGTGTGTATGTTTCACCATACTCGGAAGTTAACATCTAAGTCTAAACTAAAATATATTTATTGACTATATTATTCCAAATAAGAGGGTTTTCAAAAGAGCTCACTTTACCATGAATAGCCTATACCATCTGTGTGACCAAGGCGAATGCTACTCTAGCACAAAATTCAGAAAGTCCGAGAGGAACTATATCATTAACGAGCAGTCGTGTGGGTGCTGAAGCGCTACCACCACTATCTGGAGGGTTGCGAAGTCACCATGCTTACAGACAGCCAGTGTTGGCTCCGGCTGGAGAAAAAACAGAGGATGCACCACACCTCTTGCTAGGGACCTTGGCACAGAAATTCCAAACACCAGTTCGGGACCAATATTTAGAATTCTGCCAAGCCTAAGGTCACTCACAAGAAGTGTGGGAGGGAAACACCTATGACTATTTGGTTGTGTGGAATAATGACCCAACATATTAGGTAAAACAAAAGGTAGGAGCCGTAATCCTTAGCCAGCACCATCATACTTACAAAAGTGACAACCAGCAATTGTGATATGTCCAAAACCATATTGGTATGTTTTCTTTCGGGGAGTTTGAAAAAACTACAAGGGCATTAAATTGAATGGCGAAAACTTACATAAAATAAAAAGTTCATTAGGATAACCTTTTTATTAATGTCATTAAAAATTTATCAACAACAAATAAACTTTCTTTAATCTTGTAACAAATATACTTTCTTCTTTAGTTTCTAATATCTTCCTCATAACTTTGCACACTCATACTCATACAGTATATGAGTTTATTAACATTTCATAGAGTAAGAGAATTTAAAATTGTTGTCATATAAAGAATTTAAAATTTAAATAAAATTTATTATTATGTTTTTTTGGGATCCTGCCTAAACTAAGCACATTACTGGCTCTAAGTCATTCTTGGTATGTCTCCCTATTTTGTTATTAAATTTAGAGGTTAATTAAGGTATAAAAGTAATTGATTTTAAAACCCTAGAAAGGTCATGTTGGATGGGTGATTTGATGTGCTGTATGCCAAATCATGCTCATGCAGTGAAAATAAAATGCTGGACTTTCCTGCTGCTTAACCGCAACATTGGGGAACACACTCATCAATGCCAGAAGGTGTTTCATGGCATCAGAATGGCATCAAGACACACAAGACCACGCGTCCAGAGTCATGGACAAACTTCAACACAACATTGAAAAACCAATCTTGGAAACCCTTAAAGTAATAAATTTACTAATAAAAATGACAAGCATGAGCAAAATAACATATTGCTGAGTTGGGGGCAAAAAATAAAAATGCAGTAATAAGTGTAGGATTATTCCATTAAATAAAGATAAAGTGCAGAGCATCAAAACTAGCCAATTCACACCATAATAATTACAGTAAAGAAGGAAATAGGCTGCATTCCTGAAAGCCAAGCAAATATCATAGACATGAAGTGATTCGGTACAACACGAGTAGTAATACAGTTTATTATATAACCTTTTACATTGATAAGATTAATACTATATAAAATTAAGTTAACCATTACAGAAAAACCAAAGATATTATAATTTATAAAAAGAAAATATAATTTATAAAATAACAATTTTTATTTATTTTTTTTTCCAAAAAAAATTATTTTAGATACTTTGCACATTAGTCTAGCATGATCAAGTCATGTTCAGTAATTGGCCAACAATAAATATCAAAATTACAGTTTGACAGAAATTTTTAAACATTGCTGGGTAAATAACCAGATTTACAAAAATGATGACAAAGACCTTAAATAACCTTGATCTGGCACAGAAACATGTAATTAAAATGCTAGGTTGTTGAAAAAAAAAAAAATGGCTTTGCCACTCAAAATTAAAAATATTCTCTGACAGAGAATACAACAAGGTTCAAGAAGAAAGAAAGAACATTAAAAGTTAAGCAAGTGCCAACAAATAGCACAGGGAAGAAGTTGAAATTTACCTGTTAGGCACTGGTACTGCAGGCATTGAACTTCGTTGTTAGCACGTCCCACGCAAGTGCAATGAGCTAGCTGATGAGCTTACCTTCCATCCAAACCCGTTCCATGGAAGCATCATGCACAATGGTGTAGGATGACTCAGGTCATGCATTGGACAAGGTGTGGTGGGAAATAATACTCGGTGCAGGGTAGGCGGACGAGTTAATCCAACGCAAATGGGCAGCGTGTTATTCCGAACACCTAGAACACTACTGGCTGGTTGATGGCATTCTCCAGTGCTGTGCATGCCAAGATGACACCCTCAAGAGACTGTTCGTGCTGCAGCAAACTTGCACAGCCGTATACAAACTGCACCATGAAAATTCCTCAGCAGGCCATCTGGGTGCCGCTGAGAAGAGGTGGGCCATAGTCAAAACACTTTCACTGGCTCTGTATTGACAAGGAAACTTGCCAATACGTGTGCACGTGCAAGTTTTACCAGACACTCAAGACCCACCACAGTGATTGCATAGAACAACAGCTTCCAAGAAAGCCCATGCAGCTGTTTGATACTGTCACCCTCCATGTTATGGACTCCCTACCCCAAGACTGCCTGGGGTAGATGGTTTCTCATCGTTGTGATCAATCTGTTCATGCGTTGGATGGAGGCCTACCCCACCTATAACACAAAGGCCTGCACAATTGCACAGCTTTAGAATTGGAGTTCTTTCCCCAGTTGGGTTACCCACTGGTGCTCCTTACAGAGAATGGTACACAGTTAGCAAGCAGGAGATGGTAAACCGACTGCACCCGGTGACATATGAAACACCACACTCACTACCTCTGTCTACCACCCGTAGCGTAACCCAGTTGAGTGCCTAAACTAGGAGGTGAAGGCGCAATTGTGGGTACATATTGGAGAAAACCATATGAAGTGAGATGTACATCTGCCATGGTTACTATTCTGTCTGTGAAAGTGCACCAACATTGTAACTGGGGCATTGCCTGTACAGTTGCAAGGGCAGACCCTGCCGAGCCAGGGTCCACATAGGAGTGCAGGGCCAGGAGGAACTGGAGGATAAACCCCCTGCTGTGAGGGAAGAGGCCACAGCATGAGAGGGATGCAGTATGTGCTCATCAGGTAGCATACATAGCAGGTCACATGCCAACCAACTCCCACCCTCCTCCAGAGTTACTATTAGGGCAGCTTGTGTATGCATGTACATTTCGTCTGTCAGCAAGACAGACACACTTGTGTATGGTATTAGATCCACACTGGACAGGACCTCCCAGGACTATAGTAGAGAGTGCTGTTATATCATTGTACCACGTGCAACGGTAACTGCAAACTATAAAAACTCCTCCGAGATGACATGTGCGCCACGGGCGATTTAGTCGGTGACCACACCAAACTAGACGCGAGAAGCCTCACGCAGCCATATGATCAAGGGAGTGATGTGAATTTGGACGTTATGTTCACAGCCCCCGCCTGCAACGAACCACGGGGCGACATTGTCAATACACCCATTATGCATATTGGCTTTGCAGGATTTACACCTGAGTCTCCCATGCCCAAGGAAACTGGGTTTACTGCTCTCACCCATGCCAAGTCACCATGTGATGTAGACTGTTCGCTGATCGCTCCTACTGGCTTCATGGACTTTCCTCCAGAGGCCTTGCCCATCACTGAGCAGCTGCTGTCTCACCTGAAAATGACAGAGGATCCCTGAATCTACTGTGAGGTGACACTTACCAGCATGGAGACTAAGTACAGTTCACTCTAAAATGGATAGGCTGTGGTTAGAATATATACGTGCTTTATTCCATCCAGAATAGAACACAATGACCTATACTCTCCTGCATAGACTCGCTGCACTGAGTAATTTACGTAAGCTAAATTAAGTTAAATAAAGATAGGTGAAGGAGCCTGTCGGCTTGGACCCTAACTGAAATTTGATTGTCCTGAAGGGACTGGGTAAACTGTGTTGACGGCAATGTCAAGGGGAGACATTCGCTGTCAGTTTGGGGCTGCAGTGCGTGCTAGAAGAAGTCGGGCATTGGTCACTGGTGATCATCACTAGGGGTCCTCGCGAGGAGGAAAAGAGCAGAGAACCTTAGCACGACTTATGCTAAGGCAAGCTACTGAGATAGACTGCCGTTCCTCTGCGGTGTGTGGCCTTATATACACCTAGCCAGGGTGTATATAAGGCCATCATTTGTCTTTGGCAGAGTGGCTCCACCCTTCGTGGGTGGCGCAGCACTGGCCATGATCTCTCGGGGAAAGTTGGAAGCGGGGTAGTCTCTTTGTGTGAAGGCGGTATCTGCCGCTTGCTTAGAGGCAACTCACTTTTGTTGCCGGCTGGCATCCTTTCTCACTAGAATTGCTAGGTGGGGGCGATTTGCATGACTATTCCTTTAATGCTGTATTCCACTCTCCTGGTTTCGTACATTTCCAATGAGGCGGAATGCTGGTTTTGGTGGCGGCCAGTCGGGGTTCGTACCTTGTCTAGGGTAGGTGGCGTGCACATGATGATACAGAGTTGCAAGAAAAGAACTAGTTCATACACCCGTCAGTATTCTAATTTTATAAGCACAATGTAATGTTTTTTTTGTAAGAAAAGTTTTCGGCTGAACGTTTACATCTTAAGGTGCCACAGTTAGTTGCAACATCATAATAGTAACATTGGAAAAATTTTTACAAGTAGCATGTGTTTACAGTTATTAATTTGCTAGGCATTTGTGCCTTAAATTGTGCATTGTTTCAGTAGGCATTTGCGTACATCTGCAAATATTACAATTGTAATGAACACAGTGGGAGAAAAGAATTTTTGTAATATTCTACTGTACCTGATACATTAACATTGACAACCTCATTGCTAGGGAATCTGTCTGAAAAGGGGGTTGGTGATAAAAATACTTGAAATAAAGGTTTATTGCATTATTATGGGAGGCAGTCCTTCATTGGTTGCCAAAGATAGTACTGGTCTCCTGGAAGGACACGAGACTCGGTTCAGGGTATGTGGGTTCAATCAAGCTTTCCCCTGGAAGTGTCTTGAGTTAAAATTGCATACTAGTTTACAAGATAAGTATAGTTTAATTGAATATGAGAGGGAGACTGGGGGGACACCAGCTATTTTCCAGCCACTAGTACACTGGTGGTGCTTGCACTTTGTGACATTACCTGCCATGGTTCCAAAACACGTGCCGGGGGTTGGGGGTACTATTCCCAGATGGCGGCGTTGGACCTTTGAAGTAGGCTCCGGGCCACTGGGTGGTCGGTGAAGTAACATAAACACTTGGGGCAGAATATTGATGCTGTATATTAGGTTGGTAGCTGTTAGTTTTGGCAGATTGTAGCTAATGGGAATCCCGCCAGCGGTTACATTGCCAATTACACCACATGTAGGTCTTGTCTGGGACCAAACCAAGAGGGTTCCAAGGCAGTGGTTAGCATTGTTAAGATGGGATTCAGATGGAATCCAAACCACGTGGGTTTGACTACAAGAGTGAGAAAATAGATACCCAACACTTTGAAGAAATACACAGTACTCTGGAAGCCAACACACATCATTCTGTGTGTGCCTAGCAGATATTGTAGACTTTGTCCCGGATATGCTACATGTACCCCCCTAATGCCCCACTCAGCCTCCCAAACTTGTGGCACTCAACTTTTGTTGACTGGTTTGACTGTTGAAAATTTAATTGCACTAGATATTTGATTATTAAATTTCACTTAGGGCGAGTCCATAGACTTAAAGGGGAATTCAAACTCGGTGATCATATTTAGTAGAATTAGAGTGGGACAAAGCCCATCCACAAATATATGCTAGAGAAGGAACAAACACCTGGGTCCTATAACATGCTGTACTGTGATCGCTAGCAACCACCACAAGGTTTTCGCTTGGGCGAAAATACAAGTGTACTCTATGTTTACCACGCTGGACACCGAACTACCTGAACTTCCAAAATTTGTTGGGATGAGATTACGGCTATATAGTTATTGTTTAAGCCACACTTCACCAAATCACTCATGCTAGCCACAGAATACGCTGTGTAGACCAAAAAAATCATGTGACGGAGGAACCAAAGTTATTTTAAAAGTTGCTGAAGTAGAACAGCAGTCTGAAATCAATATGGCAAGGTGTTGATCAGCACAACTCTTTAATTAATGATACCAAAAACAAATTTTTTTTAAAATGATACAAATTGTTTGCATATACTGTACGAACAAAGAACCCATCTGATTGGTTTGGTACAATTATATAAACCCTCTTGCTGATACTTAGGACAGGGATTGGGACTACACAGGAAACAAAATACAAGGTATTGGAAGTAAATTGAACTATCGTTAAAGTTAAAAGTTTAGTCTGATATCATGTTGGCTCCTCGTGTGAGGACGTCCATTTACCTAGTTGGTTGTGCCAGAACTGAACGAGACAATGGCTGCTGCATTGTACGATCCTGAGCATTCTGGATCACACACAATGAAAATGGCCAAGTAATTCAAATTAATTATTATTTTAGATTTTAACAAATGCTTGTAAAATGCTTGCACATAAATGTTAAATACATTATAGATGTTTACCATCCTTTCCTTCACCCCAAACTTGACAATTTAAAATATTTGTTCTCAGTTAATACGTGATTTAGTATGGACAAAATCATACTCCCAAATGGATTTTATTTCACACAATTTATTCTACGAAAACATCATCTACTTGGCTTCTCTGCCATATTTGCCAAAAGCCCCAACTTAGAAATGTATTTATTTGAATTTGTGCGCATCAGCCATTACAGATATGTCATGTCACACGCCTTCTTGCACCTTGATAACAATTGAACTATCTAAATAGTTATAAAGACACACTCACAAGATTATACATTAAATTACTTTGGGGTGAGGTAACACCATCACTAATTACATAAGGGATTAGAAGCCCATTCGTGCCATGATTGACCGATGGGTTGATAAGTTTTAACAGAACTGGGAATTTTCATAAGTTCATTATTGTTTGGTGCAGCTATTGTCTTGCAGGATGGTAGTGTGGAGACTGTTTATTTATTGGAGTTGCCAGTTTTACTTAATTTAATTGACAGTTTTATGACATCCTGCCAGGCTGTCTTCTACGTGAAGAACTGGGTTTATTATATGCCTTATAGATAATGACACTGTAACTAATTAAATTGATTATACTTGGTGCATAACACTGTATGAGGATGCCTGCAAACATCAATGCTGAGCTTAACAAAACGTGAATAGTGTGTGTGAGTGCAATAATGGTCTTAAAAGGGGTTGGCTACAGAGTTGCATGATGTCAACGACACATTTAAGCTCATCATTTTCCTTTATTTAACCTGAAAATGTTATTTTTAATGTTTTGGTTGTTATTTACCTATGTTTTTTTTTTAACATGTGTCTGCTGTATAAAGGAATAAATGCTCATTATCATCTCGGAGGGTTTTGTTACTGTGATACGACACGTGAAAATACCAACCTTGCACTATTTAAAGAGGAACATTCTAAATAGCGTGGCGGTGTTGTAACAACAGTGGAAAAAATGAGACATGTTTGATTCTCTGTAACTGCATATTCAAAAATAATAATCTCGGAAGATTACACCAGAGTTAATGGCCACTTCCACATTTATTACCCATAAGCAAAGAACGTTCTAATTAGACATATATCATACTTGGAGATTACAGTCAACTATATTTTTCCTTGAGCACGAAAATACTTGGCAGTCAAAGACTTGAAAGGCAGCTCTGAAAAGAAATAGTGCAGGTAATAAACTAAATATGTATCCTCATCCTCAATTACATACTATTTGTTGTACTCTGAAATTTGTACTACGTGCATGCTATCAGTAACCACCTGTCTGAAAACTGTTCATACATATGCAAAAACACATTTCTTACTGACAAATGTCCGTATTTATTTTCAGTGTCTTGTTAAGCCTGCATGTCTACAAAAAAATTTTGCCACTAGTGTTAAAAAAGTTTTACTGCACAACCATTTAGGTAAATTCACTTTTTGTTGCTTTTTCCATATCACTCTCACTCCACATCTCGCATATACTGTCATCCACACACCTATGTATGCTCAAACACACATGCATACAAACATATTACACATACACTGAACCATGTTCTTCTAAGCCATGCTCACTACAGTGGATTCTCTATCCATCGTTTCTCAGGGGTTGAAAAAAAATTTCAATAAATGTGAACTTTCGATGAATGTGGTCTTGAAATGCAGATAAATAAAAAATGGGACCACATAATATGTTCCATAGGTGCTGGATTTCAATCCATTCTAGTTCAATACATAGCGGTTCCACTGTACTAGATGCTTGCTTATGTGAAGAGGTCTAAAAGATGACAGTTCCAAGTTATCGTCTGTCTGGCATGACTTAAAATTTACAAGCATTGGTGCTATAGTCTGTATACAAGTCCAAACTGTTAGGTATGTTCACCATACTTGGGAGACCCCAGTGCATATCTTCCAGTGTCCTGTGTAGTATAGTGTAATGGTCAGTCTTTAATAATTACAACTACTGTAAACTGTGAATACTGCATGATACAAACACTGAATTAAGCTCATACTGTTAAATATTTTGAAATGAGCACGACAAGGAAATTATTGGAAAGCTTAAGAATCATTTGTGTGAGTTAACACTTCAATTTCACAGTTACTTCCATTTCAGTTACATAAAACATTTTTTAAAATGCCACTGGTGACGTCAATTTGACTTTCATAGTTGGTGATGCCGGTCTCACGCACTTTGATTTTTGAGCTAAGAATTGTCCAAAAATTAACTGTCTCTGTACTTGTAGTCAATTTAGTTTAAAAAATACAGTATTCCCCTTATAATAAAACAAATATTTCAGAAATCACAGCACGTTTATTATTAACTATGTTATTGTACTTAGGACACTAAAAATAGTAATGTTTTTCACATACCTTTCTTAAAATTAAAAGAAAATAATAATTATAAGTTTTTCTATCTAAATTAGCCTTAGGTAGTGAGAAGAAACTAGGAACTTCTATATAAAAAAAACAAAAATCAGCATCCTATTAAAATAAAACAAAATATTCTTTGACAATCAGTCTTCTTGAACAGCCAAACAATTTCTGCAAGTAGGCACTACATGCTCAAGACACAAATATCTTTTGCATTTGTGGCAACTATACTTTGTTTTTCGATTTTTTTGCCATCCGCACTCAAAGCGCCGACCATGTCTTGAAGGCCCAGCCGTCGCAGATTCTTCATCAATCTTCAAAATCTCTGAAAGCCTAAGTCTCAATGATCGAGGCAAGTTCAACTGTGTCTGTCGTTCTCTTATATGAGGTTCAATTAGTTTCATGACCAAGTTCTCAATGAAGTGATGGCGTTGAAGTTTTGAGTTTTCATTATTAGCTATATGTATCACCTGACTGTTTATGGTACTGACATTTAGCATAGAGTAAAAGACTACCATATGCCAGCGCCTTGTTCCTCTGGCACAGTTGAAATTTCTCACATAAACGATCTAAGACATCGACTCCACCCTTGGTGTCATTGTAGCTCAAAATTATGTCGGGTTTTTGAGTGTCGGCATCTACTTTATCATCATTGTGCATAGTGCTTATCAGTAGAATGTTCTTCCTTGCTTTTGGAACATGTGAAACCAAAACCATGTTGTCACGAAAACCAAACATACTTGACTTCACATCTCGACCACGTAATACATTGAATTCAGGGGGAATTTCATTCTTGTTCTTCCTGATTGTTCCAATAGTTGATAGTCCTTTCTGAAGCAATGCTTCAGCTAACGGTACACTGGTGTACCAATTATCTGTTGTGACATTGCGCCCAGTATTGAAAATGGGCTCACATAATCTTTGTATGACAGCCAGGCCAGTCAAGATTATATGGACTTTCATAGGGCTATTTTCCTGCGTAAATTTCCATTCTAAATGTGTAAAACAGTTTAGCATCACAGAGAGCTTGGATCTTGATACCATAGGGATTCGGTTTATTTGGAATATACTGCCTGAATGAGCACCTTCCACAAAAATCTTTCAGTTTTTCATCTACAGTCACAAAAGCAGATAAGGTGTAATTATCCTTGCAATTTTGGACAAATTTTTCAAATATTTCTCGAACGTGGCAAATTTTGTCCTGCTCTTTTCTCTGTTGCCTTGTAGTACGATCATTGAATCTCAAATGGCGTAGGAGGAATGGAAATCTTTGGGCAGACAAAGAAAGCCGAAAAATTTCTACAGAACCACCATCTGTTCGGAACAGCTTCTTCAACATTTAGGTGATTAGATTTTTTCACTCTGGCTAACAGTAACAAACCAATCAAGCATTGTATCTAGTTGACATCAGTCGGTCTGACATACGTCTCTCTAGCGTATTTATGTCTAACGGAGTCTATATATTGGTTGGTATACTAGACAATAACATCAATTATGGTGTCGTCAAAGAAGTATCTTCAAATTTCAAGTGGGTCCCTTTCGCCTGAGATTGCCCATTTAGGTCCTGATAACTGAGTTGTAATATTGAAACTTCTAGTACGGACAGATTGGCGATGAGGTACTTTACTCCATTTCGTAGATTTGTCCTTTCTCAAATAAAATGAGTTACCTGAAGTAGATTCTCGGTCGCTCAAATCCTCTTCACTTTCCGTATTTTGTATTTGATTGTCTATTACGGGATTTTGCAATTCGCCATTACTCACAGTTTTACTATCCAATGATGTTTGTGATCTATAGTTATAGGTGCTAAAGGCTCTTGTAAAATGGCTTCAAGACGACGCTGTTCACTTTCGTAAGACATTCTGAAACATGGTTTCCAATTTGAATCAAAAACTTATGTGGTATTTTTTTGTAATAAGGCGATAAAATTATACAAAATAGCTACAGATCACAAGATTATACAAACACACAAAGAAAATAACAGCAAATAGCAAGTAATAAAGTACATAAACTAATCAAAATGTGAAAAATCAATAATCAAACTATGATCATTTGACTTACGTAGTTGGTGACGCTGGTCTCACGCACCGGGTTGGCGCCAGAACTCTGAAATGTGCACCTGCGTCGCTGCCGCGGATCAGACTGTCGGTTGGGGACGTGCAATAAGGCCGCTACTCGAAATCACAACACGAATCAACGGCGGGTGAAATAGATATTCAATGTTTTCTAACTACTCAGTCTCACAGACATACACGGCACGACCCGCGGGCTAAATAATCAACATTTCCAATATTGCACTAAAATAGGGTGATGTGCATTTTAAATTGAAATTGTGTAGGCCTAATAAATGCTAGATTAATGTAGCATCACTAACCATTTTGGCATTGCAAAAAATTGAAGCATTGCAAATTATTGCGGGTGCGATATATATAAAAAACACATCACAAGTAAAATTTAAAATTGCATCATATGCAGTATATTGCAATATTGCACTACCATATTTAAAACTCACTTTTACAAAACTTTAAAGAATGTGGTTGCAGCAGTTTCGGCTGTTATGAGGACATTAACTTTGAATTTGTAGTTTGTGGTACTGTAAGGTTTTATAATTTGTTTAGTTTTTGTAACTGAATTTGGTTACAGAATCATTATGTTTGAATTATTCTATTACAACTGACTGTTGGTGTTTGAATTTACCAATTTCCTTTTAATTTAGAATTTCCAATGTCATTATTTCTAGATTTTTTGTCTGCTTATTACTAATCTAGGTAGAGTGGTTCTGGTTTCATGTGTGAATTTTCATAGATATTTTCAAATTTACTTAAAGTAGGTGGGTTCTTTTGTTCAGTAATTTTTTCTGTTGGATTCCTATTTTTCCAGTTGGCAGATGTTTCCCTAAATTTGTGGCCAACTTAATTCCTCCAGTCTTTAATTATTATGAACTAGTCAGTTTAGAAAATGGGGATTGTTGAATATTTTCTGTAAACCCAGTGTAATGACACGTTCAAACACATGATTCATTGAACTGTATTTTAATATCTTATCTTTATTGCATTACTTCGTTTGGCATTGCAAACGAAGTAATGCAATTACTTCGTTTGCAATGGTATAATTTTTTGAAATGGTATATTTGCAATGATGTGCAAATATACCACATCATTGTATACATGTACTGAAAAACCATGAATAGTAATTGTTAGATATATGCACATATATCTGCCGGAAGACTAACGACCGAGGTAGAGCACACAAGCAAAACTTGCCGCTACGCCATCCTTGGGTTGGGATAGGGACTACTTGCAGCATAGGTTAACATCTGCACACTAGCACAATGTCCATGCAGATGCACACCGCAGTTTAAACGTATAAATACTAACATACTACTCGCTAAGACCGGGTGAGGTCTCTAATAGCACAAAACAATACACAATCACTATGTACAAAATTACACAGATTGCCCACAACGATCTACTGGGCTGGGAACTTGTACAACTTATGCACAGGTCGACACAACTGTCCCTTTTAGGTGCGGACATTAACCACTCGTACAATACCTTCCCATCCAGGATGCCTTTTGGTAACTCTTGCTAAGCACCAACTGAGGAATGCCACACTATCTTCTCCAACGAGAACTAACTTCCCCATAGTGGGTCCTGGTTGGTGTGTTTGCCACTTACCACGTGGCTGGAGCTGCTGCAAATATTTTTGGTACCACTGAGTCCAAAATTGGTATGCTAGAGTGCAAGCCATTTTCCACCGTCTGGATAGATACAGACCCCCATCATCACTAGCTTCATGTGGTCTAAGAAAAGACAAGAGGCCTGCCAATTAGAAAGTTAACCTGGTGTAAGAACTGCAGTGTTGCATGGATCAGATGACAATGGTGTTAAGGGTTTCAATTTGAGGACAGCCTCGATCATCATGCAAAGGGCCATGAGCTCTTCAGTTGTCAATATCTGACCACCAATTTTGCGTCTGAGGTGGCATTTAGCAGATTTCACTACGACTTCCCATAAACCGCCCTGGTGAAGACTTACAGGTGGAAGGAAATGAAAGTCAATTGAATGTGACAAAGAAAATGTTTTCCAGCAAAGGGGATTTCAAAAGCTGCGTGAAAGACTTGAGGCACCCACAGAATTAGTGCCACAGTGTGAGTACAGGCTGGTACACAAACCTCTCCTTGAAACAAATTGTGTCAGGGCGGCAATGAAACTTTATACAGTTAGGTCAGATGCAACCACGATGTGTACAGCTTTGGTGGAGAAGCAAATAAATATTTATAGTAGGGATGGGTCGGTTCGGTTCTTCGGTTCCAATTTATACCGGTTCTTGAGGTTTGACTCGGAATCGGTTTTATGTTAACAACAACTACTCGGTTCTCGTTTATACACAGTAATAAATTTATGGTAAAACTCTGTCCTTACAAAAATAACTACCTCCTGTATAACGCTCCCCTTTTCCCAAAAATAAAGGGAAAAAATTCTGGGGTGCACACTTTACATGGAAAAAAAATTAAAGAGTCTTAAGCTGTCCTCTCCCTTCTCTGTCTTTATCACTCAGCCCGCCCCTGTAAGTCACACTGCTAGCCCATCAATACATTTCTGCATGCCTTCTTCCTTATTTGTTTTCTTGTAAGGCAGAGAATAGCCTAGTCAAGGGGGCTGGAGAAGGGAAGAAGCGGTGGTTTTTTTTAGAGGTGTGGCATTCCAACACAGCCAAAAAAACCAGCAGGTCACTGCATAAAAGAAGCAAAAAAAAAAGGAAGAGGGGTTCCCTTGTCACTACCTAAAAAAAGCAAAAAGAAAAAGGAAGCCAGCCAAAAAAAAAAGCAAAAAAAAAAGAAGCAGGTCTTCCACTGGAGTTGTTGACTTTTTTTAATGACCTTAGGTTAAAGTCACTGCTTTTAGCATTGCCAGTTATTTAGTTAAAGTATTTTCCAAACATATCACAATCACCACATATTAATATAAAAAAAAAAAGAATAATTTGTTACATATTTACTAACCTTAAATAAATTTAATACAAGTTTATCTGTATACATTAAATCTTATCTTCACACTTTGTTATTGTTCTATTCTTCGGTAGGTTAAATAAAACATTTAATGAATTTAGCCTGCATTGGTTGAATGAAGTTGCATACAAAATGCAAGTATTCAAAATGGAACCGAATACTAGAACCGATATTTAAATTGTAAAATCTGTACCGGAACCGATATTTTTTGTTATTGGACCCATCCCTAATTTATAGATAAGCCTTTTGTGTTGGACAACGGCGTAACTTGTTGAGACGTATGCAGATTGGCCCTAAGTAGTCCTTCTCCATTCGTTCAAAAACACCGGCAGATGTGACTCGTTTGGCCGGCAAATAACTCATTATAGGATGATTGTTGGTAGGTCGACACAGGAAACAGTAAACACTTAAAGACTCGAGATAAAATCAATGGTCTAGCAGAAATACCCTAAATTGTTGGGACAAAAGAGACTAGCAGATACTTCAAATGATAGTGGTCTACCAGGGTTTCAACAGAAGGGTGGGCTTTGGGTAGGATGATAGGGTGCTTNGCAGATACTTCAAATGATAGTGGTCTACCAGGGTTTCAACAGAAGGGTGGGCTTTGGGTAGGATGATAGGGTGCTTAGCTGAAAATTCAATATCTGCTTGTGAAAAAAAGGAGTCTGCTCTGATCACACCATGTGGGTCCAATTGATGAACCACATCACATAAGCCATCACTTGGACAAGTTTAGACCACTATGAAAATTTCCGCAACAATCAAAGCTCTTCAGGAGGTTCATGGGTGTTCACCAGAACTAGTTGAGACAATTTTAGTTCGGGGATCTTATCTGCACCCATATTCACATGAGACAATGGCCGTGGTTCAGGTGGACCCACGAGCCATCCCGGGTCATGCCACCACAAATCATGAGCAAGAAACTCTGTGGGAAGTATGCCATGAGTAGCATAATCTGCAGAATTTTCACTAGGAGCAATGTGTTTTCCAAGATTGATGCGGAACCCATTCCTGAATTTGAGCAACACGATAAGGTTGAGTTTTTATCCAGGACAGAACAACACTAAAATCAGTCCAGGTATGAGTGGCAACAACATTTAAGCTGTGAGCTAGAAAGGCATGACAGTAGTGCATCAATCCTGCCAATAAGTGGGCACCACATAACTTGAGTTGAGGGAGAGACACTTGTTTCAGTGATGCCACTCGTGATTTGGTCAATGTGAGATTCATACATACATTCCCTTGACTGTCGCTACTCCTCAGATACACAACTGCTGCATAAGCTCGCTCAGAAGCATCAGAAAAGCCACAGAGTTCTACACTGGCCACATCAAGTCATATGAAACGTGGTTGAGTGAACGTTTCCAGTTTGGTTAGGCCATCAATGAACTGATTCCATTTATCCTTACTCGGTGATGGTAGTGGTTCATCCCAACCGGGGCCACAGACAAGACAAAGCGTTTGGTTGAGACCTCAGTGCTAATGCTCAATTGGTAAGAGAAAACATCCATTTCTGGGTTCTAGGTGTGTGTGAATATTCAGAAATTCAAATAGTTGCGAATAGTAATTTACGAATTATTCACATTCGAACTTTGAATATTGTATGCGAAAATTGTGAAGAATTTAGGCTGTGGTGATGTTGGGGGTGGTGGCTGCATCATCGTCGTCTTCGTCGTCGTTATTAACCACTTCAATGTTTCTACTTTGTTTTACAGAATATTTTAGTGTTCAGTTAAATTTTTTTTTATTTTTTATGTTAGCATGTTATTAACCACAGGTTGGTGTGTTGTACAAAGTTTATCTTTTATTTTACAGGTTGAAGCTAATTGGGCTTTGGATCTTGACCAGTACAATGAATGGATGAACGAAGAAGATTATGAAGTTGATGAAAATGGCCACAAAATAGTGCACAAGGTTAGAGCATTGCATTGTGTATTCCTATTTTTTAGTATTGAGTGTTACCTTTTATTTACACCCCTAGATTTTGCACTTCTCTGCATTTTACACATACTTTTTGTGGTCCAATTTACTACTTTTACGGCATAAATTTCTGTTTGCACTTTCCTGTATTTTGCAATCCTTTTTCCTGGGTCCTTGTGTGTTTGTTACAATACTGAATATATTTAGTATACATGTATAAAGAGAGACTCGTTTGTGGGGTTATATGATGTCTGGATTGGTAATATTTGTCACTTTTGTATGTTTTTCAGTTGCGGTTGTCAGTGGAAGATTTAATGAGTCAGTCAGATCCTGACAAGTGTAAGAAGAAAGCTAAGCGCAAACGCTCTCCCTCTCCACCACCCAAAGCTGCAAAAAGAAAAAGGTATTTGTTCTTATGCCTTCACTAAGAAGACCAATATCTTGTTATTGTTGTTTGTGGAAGTAACTAGACGTGCTGTGATTAGTAATTAATTGGGGTGGGAAATTTAATCCAATTCCTCAGTTCTTTCCATTATCAGTAAAATTGGTACTACCAAGAATTGACAAAAAAAAACCACAATTATTAGTTTTTATTTCTCTCTGGTCGTACTTCACCAAGTTCAAAATTAAACATTTAAAGCATGGCACTTCAATAAAATGGTATGATGAATTTTTACCTTCCTAAACAATTTTAGGAATTTATTATATATTTTATTATTAAGTGGGAAAAGTACTGTCCCCTAATATTTTTGAGAGAAAAAATTTGTTCTTTACAATAGATTAGTTTCAACTACAACTAAGGATACATGAAGCTTTAGAAATATAGAATAGCTGTTTAAATCTTTCATGATTCAATGAATCAAATCTAATTTAAAAAATCCACTTTTTTTCTCCTATATCTTTTAATTATAGATAGAGACAGTGACTTTCATGTAAAGACCTAAGCACACGTTATATTTTAATGCTGTATTCATTTACATGCAGTTACTTGCCCCTAATTGGCCAATCAGACTCCGGCAACTTTGGGAGTGTGTCTTTGTGATTCGCGGTTAAGGAGTTGACAAGTGCCTGGGTAAAATGCATCCTATCAAGGAAGGTAAATGTCCCCATTTTATTTTGAAATATACCTTGTTTCGAAATCTTTTCACGAAATATCGCTGCCCCTAATTATAGTCAAACCTAGAATTTGTGAGGCCGAGATTTTACTACAGGAAATTTATGAGTACCTTCTCAGCAACCATTAAAAAGTCCAAAAAATATTAGAAAATGCGTTGAAAAAAAATTGCAATGAAAAGCAATTAAAAATAGTTTGCTAACAACCCAGAGCAATAAAATATAGGGAATATACGATAGAACCACACATTCCCTATAGTGATAATTTTTTAATGCCCCGTCGTGTTGTTTTATATTAAATACAATGTTAGTACACCCTTTTAAGACTAGTGCCTTTTGTGTTCTTGATTGCTGTAACGACAGCGTCACTCTTCCATGATTTGAAACACTTTTAAATGTTTTAATTTTTTGTCTTCAAACATGTGTAGAGAAGTTTAAAGAATGTTAATGACTTTTACTTCCCTTGCCTTGAATGTGCACAGGGAATGTCTCCTCTCGTTCTTTCCTTTCAATAGACTACTGATTTTTCACTCCACTGGTGTCTTTGGTGGCTATTGTCCTGTTGCCAGGCAGAGCTGCATTCATGGAAACAAGAATGGGTTGGGAAAAGTATTGATTACAATAGCAGCTATGACAGGGGAGATAGCAGACAACAAGAAAGGTACCCATGGAAAAGAGACAGATACAGCCCACGGCCCACAGGAAGAGCAAGTGAATGTTAACACTTATCAGTCATGTCATTTAAGGTTATATTTGTCAGGCTTCGACATTGTTTACATTTCAAAGGACAAATAAAAACTACTGTTTTAGAAAATATAAGTGCTTGCACCTACACACTGCAGATCAGATTAGAGGTTGTATCATTAAAATGGTTCAGACAGCTGTAATATGTAATATTTATTTTCAGCATTCAATACATGCATTTTTAAATAAAAGACGGTATTTTTTTAATTACTAATTAATATAATTTATTCCAAAGTTAAAATATTAACGTAAACGAGAGTCATGGAAAATTCTGCTGTCAAATGTGCTCCATTGTATTTTATGGTCAGCATGTAAGTTTCAGTATGTGGAATGGCATTCAAAAATACAGAATGCCCATGAAGTGCAAAAATACAGTGTTCCCATGAAGTGAGTGTATGACTTACACTGAATGAAATTATGTTACAAAGTAAATTTTGGGTATAGCAATAATTTGCTGTAGCTATAATTTAATTCCCCATTGTAGGTTGTCATTATAGTGTGGTTCCATTGTGGTATCAGAATTACCGACTTTGTAAAATTACTACCCTTTTCAAATCAAAACTAAATAATTTTAATCCTTAAAAATTAAAAAAATATATTTAAATTCCTTTTTTTTTGTGTAGTTTTTGTTTGATAATCTCCAGTGCATAATTAATATAATTTTTATATTTAATATTAATTTAATTCAATAGGCAGACATATTCTAAATAAAATTACATCCTAGAAGCGTATACTTAACCATCCTTTGTCACCAAAAATGTTTAAACATAGAATTGCTGTAAGTTGTTCTGAGCACAAAGTTCCTTTTCAGTAGCTGCTTGCAGGAAAATCAAATGATCTGTTTTGAAGTTTTTTTTTTTTTAAATAGATACATGTCTACTGAATAAACTGGTATCCTGGAAGGGCATACACAATACCCATTTGTCAACAAATAATACGTAAGCACTGAGGCCAAGCATCACGTAACTCGTGGTGTGCAAGTACAGAAAATTGAAGGATATGGTTTTGAATTATTAATTGAAAGCAGTCAAGAAGTAAATCTTAATGACTGCATTTATTTTTCTCAGTCTCAAAATTCTATTTTTTTTTTTTTATGAAATATTATTAAACATTTTAAATACAAGCATCTAGCCAAATGCAGTGAAATCTCTATCCATAATATTTCAGCAAACTCCCAAAAAAATTCTATACTGTACATGCAGACATTCAATGAATATTGATTTTACATGCAGAACATTCAAAAACAAAAACTAACCTTGTTAAACTTTATTTTGAAAAACTGCTAGACCTACAGTAGTCCCGTGTCAATTTTAATAGAAGACAGTGTAATTTAGAATATTTAAAATCATTCATGTAATTTAAATAAGGCATTAGACAAACATTTTAACTCAACAAGTTGAAAATAAAAGTAATCATTTACTGTAGCTCTTTTGTGTTGGTACAAAAAGTCACACTCGAATATCCACTATTAAATTTCAGAAATTGGTACAGTATTTAAGAATTAACTGTCCTGTACATAATTTAAATGACACGGTCAGCAATCTCACAAAAGATAAAGCTACCCTTAGAATTTTATATTATTCATCAATAAAGTGTGCTTACTTCTTTACTTTAGTTGGCAGAGCCGTATTCAATTTGAAAAAACACCAAAAAACTACCCACTTTAATTAAACTGATATACTTACACTCTAACTCGTTTAGAAACCTAGTTTTAAAAAGTGCACAGGAAATAGCCACTGACGTAGCAGAAGTACCGATAATATCCATAGAGCAACAAACATTTGCAGCTACAAGCCAAGAAATTAAAATATTGTAGATATTGTCATAGGGAAATGCAGTATTGGGTGTGTCATTAAAATTTTGTTGCCATTTTCTAAATTTTCTGTGCACCTTTGTTAGATTTACATTTGAATATCATTAGTATTTTTTACAAGAAAATATTGAAGTTCTAGAGGGCTGTAGCATTAGTGCAGGTGAACCACATGATATAAAGCCAAGCCAACCAAAGTCCATTCCTTGACATCTAATAATGCAAAAACTTTGCAATAAAATAAATTATTTCCACACTGTGATACTAAATTTTAAATGTGTACAAGTCAGACAATGTTGGGACAGAAACGGAAAGTACAAAGGTTTGATGTCCCATTCTTTGAAATTTACATATGCGACTCTGAATAATGGTTTCAAGTAGTCCTATCTGCCACTAATCTAATGTAAGAGACTACAGAGGATAAGGAGGAAACCGTAAACACAAGTGTGGAATTCCTTGTACTATAGCAGATCAGAAAATGATTATTCCTTCAGTAAGTTCCGCATTGCAAAAGCAAATTAATTTTCAAAGTTCAAATCTATGCAAGCATGTGTACATTACACTTAAACAATGGGAATTGCTTATTGTTTGAAAATATGCCTTAACAGTTTATTGACAAAAGAGGTAAAGGAGTTATGTTCCCAAATGTGGTAAGTTGCAGTATTTACAAAATGTTGAACTTTTCTGAAACAGAGCATGGACCTAAGGAACAAACCAACTATCCCTCCTAAAAATGCAACTTTAAAAATAATTTTGAGAAAATTAAATTATATCTACTTTTGAAAAGTCAGGTATTGCTTAACTTTTAAGTACTGCATGAGTGAAACCCTCAAAATAATATGCATGACTGAGAAACCACCTTGTGTACAAAATAAATTGTGTAGTGATACTTAACTACATGGTTCATTTGCACCGGTGTCCAAACAGCGATATTTGATTGTAATCGGTGTACTGAGCAAAACAGTTTCTTACATAAATGTGCAGTATAGGTCAGTACTGATTAATGTCAAGCCTCTTACTTTATTTATTCAGCATCAGTAAATAAAACTGTTTATGGCCTGTGTGCCATATCGCAGATATCTCGTAACTTTTAGAACAACGTTTGTTGTGTGTGTTTTCATTATTTAGCAGTTAAAAGATATTAAGTAAAGGGAAGATTTTTTCAGGACCTTGGCTATGGAATAAACATGATTTGGGAAAAGTAAAATGTATGTAAAAAGGGGTTGTGTATAATATTTTGTAACCATTTATTTGGTCCGTTAAATTTTTTAATGCAGAATAAATTTTTTTTTAAAGTATGACTTTTGTTTGGTAGCCTTTAAAAAGTTAACACATAGTAAATAAAGTGTGGTATGAATCCTGGTAATAAAAGTATTGTAGTTTCTGTAGTTTATGGAATAGGTCAGCCATTAGTAACAGTAAGTTATTGACTGTTGTGTGTAGTGGACGTAGTCCAGGTGTTGGAGTCAATAAGAAGCACAAGACGGAAGAGGAAGCTGATGATCTGACCAAGGACTTGGAAGAACCTTTGCAAGAGCCAAACATTACAGAAGTTACAGTTCCTAAGTTGAGCTCGTCATCAAAACGAGATTCTGAGCTGCAGCCAGTGAAGGGTGGTACGTTGGCTGATCTGGACGAAGAGAGTGGCATAGGGGGCGAGAAGTGTGGCCCTGGAGAAGACAGCCCAGGAGGTGGGGGTAGCCGTGGTCTGGGTGGGGAAGGTTCAGGAGCCGAGAACTCATCTGGAACAGGTGGAGGTGGCAGTAAAGATGATGGACAAGAGGACAATGTGACAGAGCAGACACATCACATCATCATTCCTTCGTACTCTGCTTGGTTTGATTACAACAGCATACACATGGTAGAGAAGAGAGCATTACCAGAATTTTTCAATGGTTAGTATATTCTTCATTTTTGGTTTTCATTGGAAAAATGTAATTATAGTCTTGTTACATATATGAGCTCATTTTAATTACAATTCTGAAAGTTATGTTAACATCTCTTTGCATGGCAACCCAAGAGTAACCTTATACTAAGTATATTTGCAAACACAGGAACACCTGGTCGTCGAAATCTGCTGACAATGTAAACACTGTGAGTAGAAGTTTTGGTAAATTTGTAGCTGATAAAGTTGTTCAGCCTGCTATTGAGCTAAATGTGTTACAGTACTATATTTCACATTTAAGAAAAACGTTTACTACGCCATATAAATTATATTGAAAGTAAGGTTTATTATTATTTTTTATTGAAATATAATTTGTGATAAATCAGTTGGTACTGTGACACTGTTACTATGTTTCATAGCAGGTATTTATATCTAGGTTGCCACTTAAAAGTATTATTGTATTATTATATGTTATAATTATTACAGATGGCAAAGAGTGTTTTAATATATTTCTTTAGATGGCAATTGCAATCCTCCTTATCTTGCTGGAGCAGTTTTAGTGTTAACTTTTTTTTGATGGTTTAAGCAAAAAAAAATTTTTTTATGAAAATATTTTTTGATTTCTATGAAAAATTGCATTGTTTTGGCTTAATTTCATAAAATATAATGTGGAAAATATTACATCCTGCTTTTTGTGATGTGAGAAATACACTGATTTTCTTTTAAAATATAACCTAATTACAAAACATGTAATTGTAATTTCATTGTACCAAAAAAATTAATAAAATAATCATCAAACTGCAACTCTCAAGAAATAACAACAGTTCTGTATTTTTCTATAGGTGAGGAAAAATTTTCTCATCTTCGTGGTGCTTGCATTATTTATTTCTGTAGCACAAAAGAGAATTAAGTGTCTTTTTCTACATTTCAAAACATGTAAATGGCTAAAAAATTATTTTTCAAGGTACATTCTTTTGAAACAGAAGTACAGTAATTCCAGTATTAGGATATTCGTTAATTACACGTTGTATACATTGTAGTGTACACATTTTAAAATTACAGTAAAACTCCTTATGTATTTAAAATTACAGTAAAACTCCTTATGTAGACTTTTCAAGAAGACAATGGAAAAAAAGTGTAAATTGCAGCAAAGTGTAAATTGAGGGAAAGCTCTAAAATTTCATGTAGTACATATTTAATTTCCTGTATTTCCCGTTTATTCTGCAGTAAACACTTTCCAGTTACAAAAAGTTAAAATACAATTACAAACACTGTATAACATCAATCTTTAAACCACATACGAAAAAAATGTCAGATTTAGACCTAAATTAAATCAAGCTTCATCCACTAACATTGCCAATGTAAATTAAATAAAAAAAAGGGCAATCTTCAACTTGCATGTAAAAATTATGTCAGTTTTTGTCAAAATAAATATCTGCTATTAATATTAACATAATTAAAAAAAATGCTCAAGATTATTTATTATTTCTTTGATCTTTGAATCCTTCACATATATGTGTGTGTGTGTGTGTGTATATATATATATTTTTTTCTGCATTAAATAGTTTGATGATGGTTTAACAGTAATGGGAATGCATAGTTCTTTTGCAAGATAAACACGTGTACCCTCAGGCTTGTCAAATCTGGATATTATTTTTAGTTTATATGTGACTGAAATTGTTTTACACACTTTTATGTTGTCCATTGCTTTCCACAAACAAAAAGTTTATAAAAAAAAGTATGCCAGGTGTTATTTCCAAATTAAAACAACATACTGCAGACACATTTATTTACCAGACATCGGCTATATACATGTTAACCTTCATCGTAGGAAATCTCCATAGAATAAAGAGACAGGTTAAGAATACACAGTTTTGATGTGTATACAGCAGTTGCAGTGTTACTACTCACACTTTTCAAGGGATAAATATTCACAGGCCACCATCTGGCTTTGAGGCACGTTCCAGGCGTGCAATGTAAAATAAACTAAGCGTTCATGCATTCACTAAGTTACCTGATGTTACCTCATTAAACATTTTGTAAGCAATTCAAAAATTTATTTCAGCACGAATTTTGTAATGCAATTTGAAGGAAAGTGTTGCATTACTTCTTACGGCACTTAAACAGGACCTAAAGAAAATGGTGCAAATTGTGGGAAAATGTGAATACCGAGAACATTAATAAATAAGCGGTTTCGCTGTATTACCATTTATGCATAATCACAATGATGTTAAAAGAGGGGTTTATGTTTCATGTTGGAGGGATGTTCCAAGTAATTCACCAAAAACTTATTTTTTTGCTAATTGAATCAAAGAATTTATTATAGTATTAATATTCAGTGCAGTGCTTCCTCTTTCTTAATAAATGGAAACACACTCAGACATTACATTCATTATTGCTCCTTCGTATAAGGGAGCCATGAAGATGCTTGTTAAAAACAAAACAATGACCCCATTATGTAACAATAATCATGCCCTGGTAAAGTTGCATTTCTTTTTAAAACATTTAAATGTTACTGTTTTATAAAATTTTTACGGGTAGTGTAAGTTACATTGATAGTTGTGCTTTCTGACCACACTAAATGAAATATTTGTTTGTGCACTCAACCCAGTTCCTGCTTTTCTCATTAGTCTTATTCTTCTGTAGGGCTGTAAGAATTGCCACCATACATGATTTTTATCTTCTCTTACTTGTGCATCTGCTAAAACAGGCTTTTAGATTTGGGATACTGGCTTCATTTATGTCTTTACCACACAATTGTTGTAATTTAAGTGTGTTTATTTGTGGAATAGAAGTGCAAGACTTATTATGTAGTTGATGTTTCAGGCAAAAATAAATCCAAAACCCCTGAAATTTATTTGGCATACCGTAACTTCATGATCGACACGTACCGACTGAATCCAACAGAATACATCACCAGCACTGCTTGCAGGCGAAACTTGGCTGGGGATGTTTGTGCAATCATGAGAGTTCATGCATTTCTGGAACAGTGGGGGCTTATCAACTATCAGGTGAGTTCAGTGTTTTCTGTGCTTGCTTGTTGATATAATCTGTAAGTAGTCTAAATGAAAATCTTTTCAATTCAACCTTCGAAAAAAAATTGCAGCCTGGAACTGCATATACAGTTGACTCCGTATCTACCATTTTTCAGGGGACCGTCAAAAAATTTCCATACATACGAGATTTTAGTAGATGAGAGTTCTGACTTGGACATCAAAAATATAACTTTTAACTAGGGATGGGTCAAATAACAAAAAAATATCGGTTCCGGTTCCGATTCTACAATTTAAGGATCTGTTCCAGTATTCGGTTCTATTTCAAATACTTGCCTTTTGCTTGCAACTTCATTAAACCAATGCAGGTAAAATTCATTAAATGTTTTATTTAACCTACGGAAGAATTGAACAATAACATAGTGTGAAGATGAGATTTAATGTATACAGACAAAAATGTATTAAATTTATTTAAGGTTTTTGTTCAAAAAAATTAGCATCTTCACTCGATGTGGATCTAAACGGTTTCTCTTGGAGTCACAAATAGATCCTGTAGTGCTGAAAAGTCTCTCACTGCAAACTGTTGCAGGTGGGACACACAAGTACTATTTGAAAGTACCTTCTTCTCCAGTGTTCAGTCACAGAACAATCAGGTGTCATCATTTCCTCACTAAAATACTACTTTAATTCTTCTGCTATAGACAGATGACCATCTTTGTCACTATTAATTTCAGAATGTGCAAACTGGTTGGAATATTGGGACAAAATTGGCTTTCCTGTACTTGCTTGCGCCTGAGTTTGATCACATTTGCTAGAATATGACTATAAAAAAAAAGATTAGTGTTAACATAAATATTTATTAGTTTGTAAAATAAATAATCTTTGTTTAGCAGCATCTGCCTTTGCCTTATCTTTAAAAGGTGCTTCTTTAAAGTGTGGATCCAACAGCGTAGCAGATGTCAGAATGTCACTGTTTTCATAATCCTTAAGTCTTATTTTCATGGAAGAGTGAAAGTCATTTTTCAGTCCCTGCAAACCAGAACCAGTTGGAGCAGGTTTTTGTTGCTCAGTTTCGATGACATTAATAAGAGGAATAATCTGAAATACAAACAAAACCAGTATCACTCACTGAATGACATTACAAGCACATTACAAAACAGTGCATAAAATTTATTTAACTCCAACCTCTGCAGCAGTAACATGATCCAAGCTGATGTGGTTTGTCACTGAATCAAATACATCAAGAATAGGGATGATGTTTTCGATCAAAGTCCACTGACAGTTGGACAGTTCTGGTATATGTAGTTCTGCACTAGCTAATAGAACAGCCCTCTTCCGCTCGCACAGCCTCTTGAGCATGTGCAATGTGGTGTTCCATCTTGTTGGTGCCTCTTGGATTAGTCTATGTGTGCTACTCCTGCAGTAATTTGACAAGTCTTCAGCACTTAAGTGGCACGTACAGAGTGCTTGAAGTGACCCACTAATTTCCTGCATGAAGAAATTAGTTGTTGATTATTTTGTTGCTCAAGAAACCTTCCTTGAGCACCAGCTGCAAGGTATGTGCTAGGCTTGCAGTGCAATTAAAAGGTGACAATTTCTAAGCCAACAACAATGTTTTGGGCATCATCTCGTACAACAGCCACCACTTTTTTTCCTAGTTCCCATTTATGCAAAACAGACGTGAGGAATTCGGAAATGTTTTCAGCCATATGGTTCACTTTGGGGAAAGGCACATCAAGACACAGGTGCTGGAAGACAAGTCCTTCTTCACATAGTGGGCAGTCACACTTAAAAAATCAGTATTCGCCACAAAAGTCCATAGGTCTGTGGTTATTGCAACAGATTCTGTCTCAAGTAGCTGACTTTCATACATAGTTGGAATAATTAAATTGGCCAGTGTTTTTCAAGAAGACATTGTGAAGCGAGGCTCAAGGTGATTGATTAGTTCAATAAAACCTCTGTTTTAGACTATGTTGATTGGCTGGTCTTCCACGCAAACCATTTTTGCAATAAGATGTGTGATTGTCGACCGTCTTTTGTCATCATGTTTAAATCTACTGGTTTTATCAATGACTTGTGTTAATGTCTGCTGCATTGGAGACTTCTGATACTTAGGCCCCATTTTGTGGCTGCCCATTTCTGAAGTGGCAAATGTAGACGTACTTGCCGTGTTTGTCAAATGGGACTGGCTCTGACTTGAAATACCCTGAGTTACAGATGTGGAGAACACGGGCGAACAAAGAGCTTTTGACATATCTTGCACAGATTCAACTTTAAGTCTCTTTGGATTAGTGATGGCCCGATACACGATATCCGATATCGGTATTATCGGTACATTTACCATTATCGGAGATCGGCACTAAAATATCGGCACATCGGTAATGGCCATTCTAACCTCAAGTATTTTCTCTCCTCTGCTGCACACTTAATTTTCCCAACTCTTAACATCAGACTGCAGCAATACAACTAAAAAGAACAAAATAATTTGAAATATCAATATGCAATAATTAAAAAAAAAAAATTTAATTAAAAAATAAAAAAATTTAAAAAAATTTCTTACGATAAAAACAAATTAGAATGTACATGCCCGTCATTATTTTTCGCTTCACGGATTATATTTTTATTTTTGGTAAAGCAGTCTTATATTTGACGTACGTTTATCAAAGTAAACAAAATGACCGTGGCTTGTTAGCTTAGTTTTCATTCCTGTCCTTTTACATATTTTTTGTAGACTAGCGACCTTTTTGCAACTTTAACTTAGTTTTGTAATATTTTGTAGTGAGATATAATTTTGTTTAATGTTAAACTATTTTTTTTGATGCTTTGATGTACCGGGCATAAAGTAAATCTCACTTAGCAGTAAGTCAATTTAGCTTATTGCAAACAAAACTTTTCCAGGCAGCAGTTTTCTCTCAAACACTTTAGTGACAAATGTCTGCTTAAAGTATGATAAATGAAAATATCGGTTTACAGGTATCGGATCGGTAAAATCCTAAATATCGGAACCTTCATCGGTATCGGGTTTTTTCAGTATCGGGCCATCACTACTTTGGATGTTGCATTTCCAAATGCTTGTGCAGATTTGACGTTTACTTGCAAGATCCTCGGGATATACAACTTTTGCAGTAATTGCAAAATGCATACTTACTGTTCATGCAGTCAACGCTAAAATGTTCCTAAACGGATGACATTTTAATAATTTCAGACTTCTTTATAATCTGTTTGTCACATGCTAAACATTATTCACGTATCACATTCAAAAGCACTCACAAAATACATGTGCGTACTCTACTCCCTGTTTGTTTAAGTTTTTTTTTCTGTCATATAATCCAACGAAGATCGAAATACTGTACACTATAATGCCATATTTAGAAGATGTACACATAGAACAGTTAGAATGATTCAAAGCTAAAAATCTATACATAAACATCATCCATTTTGTTTTGCTTGTTGCTGAGAGTAGTGTCTTCTCGGCATATATTTATCTATGACATTGCCACCAAAAGAACATTTACGTTTTGTCTCGTTTAACTGATAGAATTTATTAAACCCAATACTGTATTTGATTAAATGCCTGTCCTAAAAAACTACTTTTGCAAACATTGGTGCTAAATAAATTAGTAATATTTATTTGCTTTCAATGGCAATAGTAATTCGCTGTAAGGAAATATAGCAGCCAAGGAAAAAAATGCTTTTTACAGGTGAATTAACCTATATAATAGTTTTGGCGTAACCACAATTTTTGTTTGTTTGGATGAGTTTCTCGTTAGTTATTTTTGTAACTACAGAGTTTTGCCGTAACTAGAGTAATTCATAATGTTTCGTACTAAGTATATCATCATCTCAAAATATTACTAAATTTATTGCTGTGTAGAAACAAGGACTGAGCAGTTGTTAAATAAAACCCGGTTCCGAATCAAACCTCAAGAACCGGTATAAATTGGAACCGAAGAACCGAAACGACCCATCCCTACTTTTAACCTTATTAAGACTTCCATGTTAATTATAATGAGAGCTGTACATTATCTGTAAGTAAAGTGTAACTAGTTAACATAATTAAATGGGAATTTTTAAAAAGAAGTATTACTTTATTAGTATTACTGTCAATAATATATTAAAAAACATTTCACCTCAGCTTGTTTAAATAAAGAATATAACATCTCAAAATATCATATACCTATAATTGATTGTAATCCAACACCGAATGCAAACCAACCTAAAACATTCAAACCCTTTGAAAATGAAAATAATATGACATTGAATGCAAGCCAAATTTTTAATATCCCTCTCGTAGTTGATCAGTTAGAGCATGCAGACAGATTATCGACCAGCAGTGTGTTCACAGCTGGTGAGACGAAGAAGTGGGAGCTGCGGGAGGAGTGAAACAATGTCGCCCTCCACGCCGCTATATGTTGGCGACACCATACTCGCATGGCAAATGTCTGTCTGTAAAAGTAATTAATTATATTTCACTTGACAGCTGTAGCTGTATCTGCACCTAGGGCAGGTGGCCTAGGTGTATCTGACACTGGGAGGCCTGGCTGGGGTATCTGAGTGGTAAGGGGACTGATGAGTGCCAGGGGGCAGTACCTGCCTGGAAGTTTTTATGTGCACCAGGTAAATCAAGTTCTGGCTTACCACATCCAGAAGCTGAGGCGAAAGGTGTTAACTGGAGCTAGAATAACTCTCGGGAGTAACTGCCTTACACGCCAGGGTGTGGGGCTTGGGCGGTCTTCCTTTTTTGGAGTCTTGATGGCGTGATGAGAGGGGCCAGCATCCTCTCGTAATATCATCTGACTTTTCCAAGCTTGATGTTGTGTTCAGACTTGGTGGAGCGGTAGACTGGCTGGCCTCGTTAATTACTGAGGTTTTGGCAAATTTCTCTAATGGGATGGAAGAAGTGGGACACTGCCTGTGATTATCGAACAAGTTAAGAGTGGTGTTAGTTTCAGGCTGTGAAGTGGCACATCTTTCGGAGCTAGCTTTCTCCTTTAAGCGTTTCCTTAGCGCAAATACATAGGAGGGTGGAGTAGCCAACGTGAGGAATCGCACTCAAAAGTAGGTTCACTGGGTTTATGTGTCGCTTCTGGCAACTAGTAGAAATTACACAAAATTTACACATGGTTATCACTGGTTTATGCCTTACTGTACACTGAAATACATATAAAACACTGGAGAGTGCGATCAGCGTGTTTCGGCCCCTGTTCCAAGATATAGGTTGGCTCTGGTTTAGCATATTTCGGCCCCGATATCACCGACAGGAGGTTGTGGGGTGCGTCCTGCTACTGCTGGATTACAGAACAAGGTTTAAAGAAAGGAAGGATGTCCTTAGTTTTCTCTGGGTGTGTTTCGGCCACCAGGCAATGGGGATGGGTTAGTGATAGCGACACTGAGCGTATTTCGGCCTCTGGTCGACGGGCAGGTGAGTGGGTGCGGAGAGCGCATTGATGCTGGGGTCTACCTTAGGGCTGACCCCACGACGCGCACTCTCACATTTCTGGCAACTGGCTTATATACCCATCTGGCTGGAGGGGACGAGGTGGTAGTATGGGTGGGGGGTTGACATCACTAGCATGGTGGCGGCTTGAGTGGAAGGGTGGCAGGTGACCCCTCTTACGGCCACGTTAACAAAGACAGTTTAAAGCGTACAAAAATAAATAAAAATGATTTTTTGCAGGAAATCTTAGATGACTGTTCCAAAGATATTTCGATCAACGCAATATCCGATGAACGTTAAAAGCAAGTAGTTTTGTCGTTTGTATAGTTTTACCGGGACCACTGAAAATTAACTGTAGGTACAGTTTATCGGTACATGCATTTTCGGTACATTGAGAGTCCACTGTATTTTAACAAAGCATTGTCTGAAATACTACTAAAAAAATTGATAGTAAATTAGGAAAAGTAGTTCTATGTCATTATATTTTGCTACATTTGATGACATCAGAAGTTCTGTTTCTGTCTGTTTTATACACATGAGGGTAGATATTGGTATTCGATTTATGTTGCTAACAATATTTCTAAAAATTTCACGTTTATTGACTGACATGTTACAAAATTTATCAGGACCTTTTTTACTCCATTTTTATAATGTATTCTAGGAAATGCAATTTTAAGTGACAGCTTGAAACTCCATTTATAAAACCCCAAATTATGTATGTAACTAATCAAACGTTATAAAATATGTTCTCATAAAAATGCTACATTTTTAGAAGTTTTTATTTTACTTTATTTAGAGGTTCAGTATTTGTGATCTCTGAAAGACTGTTATTCCACATAGAGTAGACCCCCTTTTTACAGCCTCTGATTTTATCACTATCCTGCGTTTTGCAACTCTTTTGCCTTGTCCCTTGAAAAGTATAAAAAGAAAAGTTTTCAGTGTACGTAATATGCCAACCTGAATGAAAACTTGAAACTTTATAAAGTGTATATGATTACATTGGTAATATGTTGCAGTTCTGGGAATTGTATTGCTTGCACATATTTTTGTTACTCTATCCAGTAGCCAGTTTACCTCAAGTCACTAACTTTGTAAAATATAAAACCTTGCAAAAAATGAAATATTTGCTAACTCTTTTTTAATTTGTAGCAGACAGTGAATTTGGGTTAAAATTTGTGAGACTGTAGTTGTATCTATTATCACACTTTGCACTTTATAGCTAATATATTCGAGTTGGAAATATGTGACTTGGAATAACATTAGAATTGCTTAAAAACTATTCACACTTGTCCCAGTTTCTTCGTTAACACGGAAACCAGGAAATTGGTTTTCGGGAGAACAATATGGCGTATAATTTACATAGATTAACGATTACTGGCAGAATAGAAATTACTAGTACTGAAAATCGCTGTACACAAAATATATGTTACTTTAAAAATTATGCAGAGTTCGCGGAAAAATAAAACTATTGGTATCTGTTTGTAAATTTGTTAGCATGGAAGCTTTCTTCTCTGGCTGGTAATGCTTTGGGAAAGAGAGACTTAGATGGTGTGCACGCCACGACAGAGCGAGGTGAGAGATGTTTCCATTGCTCAATAGATAGCGTCTTTTAAAAGTTGACTATTCTTCTTTTACTGGCTTGGAATGACACGAATTTGAAATATATTTTGTCAAATTATTAGAAAAAATAACAATATTATGCAATATGTTTGTATGCTTTTGGAATTAATATCAAGCACGTAAGGACATAAGGAAAGCATGGTTGGAGAGGGGTGATACGACGTGAAAAAGGTTTTTGAAGTTGCGTTAAATTTGGATAGGTATCATTTTATTGTGCATTTCATTTTGAACACCTATACATTACTACATCATCACAAAGTTTAATTTGTAACACTAACAACCATAGTTTTGTGTCCTCGTAAAACAAAATTTATTAATTAATCTAGGAACTCTTTCTTATCGCGTATTTTCTGCTTGTCTGTCGGCTTGTCTTGTCTGTGTGTCGGCAATGCACTCAGATTAGCCAACATAATTTTAACTTTTGTTCGTTCGTGCATCAGTTGATACAGGATTTTGTGAAAGACACTTTGTTTGTTTTGTATACGTCAAGTGCCACTCACTGACTGTCAAAATCTTGCCAACTTATATGAGACAGATAATATTTAACCTCTGTTACTTTTTTTCCCATTTGCCATTTTTGTACCTTTAGTTTTTATAAATATTTGTTTCTGCATAGGAAATAATCCATAAATGAAGGCTATGTTATTGTTTATTGTTACCCATAAAAAAATTATTTAAAAATAAAAATTTTAATCTTTGTTATATTTGCTGCTTAAGTTGTTAAGGAAATGTAACAGGATACCTGGAAAAGTCAGGGAAATGTCAGGCAATTTGCTGTAAGGATACTGCTAGCCACCGTGAAATAATGCCTTGAAAAGTCCTTATGTTGGACATGAAATATTCCTAGAGCTCTATTAACTTTGTAACATAGTTCCATTTTATTTTATAAAGACTAATATTAGGAAGTATTTTGTCAGATCAACCGTAACTTGGGTGATGTAAAGAAAGATTAATTCCATATTTCATGTGAAAATGCAGTTTAATGAAATATATAATTGTCGTCATCGTTGTTCATTCATCATGCAGTCGTAATCAATCATCATCAGTATTAATTGTCAGTATTCTGGCCAAATTACATCCAAGTAATCCAGGCTTTCAAATTTTATAAGAAAAATGTGAATTTATCACAATTAAATATTGGTCCAAGTTTTTTTGCCCTTAGGCATGGTAAATACTATTAGCCCAGTCATATTAGGGGTTTCACCTCGGAATGAAAGATAATAAGCTGTAAATTGGTATAAGCCTTTGTTTTGTCGTTCTTAATGTTGTCTCAAAAGTCACCAATGTTATCGTGTCCGCGTCTTAAGATATTGAAGGTCAAAGGTCATAAAAATCGGTTTTTCGCGAATATCTTGCTTTTTATTGCTTAAATAAGATTTGCACTTATTATAAAAGTTGTAGAATATAAAATTCTCTACAACTTTTGTTTGAACTTTTTTTTCATACGATCAACCGTTTCTGCGGTAGACCGCAAAGAGTGCGCCGCGCACAGTCATATATGGTCTAATGCAAGGTCAAGCGTGAGTTACGGTTATCAGTACGTTGAATAAAGTTAATTATTTACTAAAAAATTATAATTATTAAACAATGCCCATTATTTATGTACTAATTATAAATTATTTATATTTAATTAAAATAAGTGACTTAATTATTTATATTTAACTATAGTATATTAATAATTCTGGAATGATCAGTGAAAGGTAGAAATATAACCTGAGATCAACGTTTTAAGACTAATAAAAAGCATTCAACAACTTCTATCGGTAAGGACCCTGGCAACGGTGAAAGATTCTTTCATTTTCCGTATAACCACAAAAAATCAACTGCATTAATTTTTTTTTCAATTAGTACTTGGTCATCATGTAGATTTTGGACTTGAATCTTGCTGTACCCAGGTACAACTGGCTTTTCATATGCTAAAAGAGAAACATGTGATATTACTGCCAACTCTTTTGCACTTGGTTTAGTTGTACATTTTTTTATGCGATCATCATAAATTACAGCATCTTTTGGAGTNTTATTTAGTTTCGTTAATTTGATGAATTGCGTGTAGCGGAAATGATCAATGTTGTCCTCAGATTTTGGAGCATTAGATAATGCCAACAAGATACGCAGTCCATTTTCAAATAATGTTTCTACGGGGGAGTTTTCTTGTTGGAATACTTCCACCAACTTATCCAAATTGGGTACAACTGGCTTTTCATATGCTAAAAGAGAAACATGTGATATTGCTGCCAACTCTTTTGCACTTGGTTTAGTTGTACATTTTTTTATGCGATCATCATAAATTACAGCATCTTTTGGAGTAACTATTTTTATCATTCCCATAACGTGAAGAGTATTATTACCGTCAAGAGTACTGACATTAATATCTGCATTGTCTCTAACATATTGTACCAACGCACCTGACTCTGATGGTAAAATACGAGGCTGTGGATGGTAAACTGCTGAAACTTCATATTGTACAGTATTACTATATGGAGCAGCAAATCCCAAAGTTGATCAAATATCCAATAATTTTTTAGATCCATATCTTCTGTGAAGAAATACAGATAGGCCTAATAGTAACTGTGATGAAAATGACCGTTCTCGTATCGAAGCCATTATTGCATGACTGATAGATGTGCATTTCGTTTTTAAATGATCCACTCGTCCTTTTCTATTTTTTAATATAATTTCTTCCAAAANGATAGGCCTAATAGTAACTGTGATGAAAATGACCGTTCTCGTATCGAAGCCATTATTGCGTGACTGATAGATGTGTATTTCGTTTTTAAATGATCCACTCGTCCTTTTCTATTTTTTAATATAATTTCTTCCAAAAAATGTAATAATGTTTTTGGTATTTCTT
>NQII01002735.1:202941-240799 GCA_002778355.1 Clitarchus hookeri
AAGTTGTAGAGAATTTTATATTCTACAACTTTTATAATAAGTGCAAATCTTATTTAAGCAATAAAAAGCGAGATATTCGCGAAAAACAGATTTTTATGACCTTTGACCTTCAATATCTTAAGACGCGGACACGATAACATTGGTGACTTTTGAGACAACATTAAGAACGACAAAACAAAGGCTTATGCCAATTTACAGCTTATTATCTTTCATTCCGAGGTTGACCCCTTTTTTTACCTAATATGACTGGGCTATATATAACTGGACAGATTTTGATTACACTTTCATTGAGTGACAAAAATTACTTTGGAAGTATACTGTGAAAGTTTGGTGCAACTATTAAGTTCATATTTCCCTTGTTCATATCATGGCTGCAATGTCTACCATTTTGTTGTACATTGTATGTGTATTATTTATTTTAATATATTTGTACCTAAGGCTGACGAATGACGGCCAGCAAAGCAAGAGCTCACGCCAAGAGGTTTTGTTTTGCATGAAGTCAAAAGCGCAGGCTTGGGTCGAGCTCTATACAGGAGGCATCTGAATAATGGGTCAAAAACTTCTAGGTGGTTCCTTGAAAAGGGGTAGGACGTATGCTGGGCACAAAATCTGTTGTTGCAATGTGCTGTCTCCGGGTGGCCGGGATAAGGCTTAATGCTGCGTACTCCCCGGGGCAGTCTGCTCGGTTTGCTGTCACTGTGGTGGCTTCTGCGGGAGCTGGTTGGCTGGGGTGGTGCCCCACGTCAGGTCTCATGGCAGACGATCAGACGTGCTGGCAGGAACAGTGTTGGCTGTCTTCCATGTCACTGCCAACAGTGTCATGGTGGGCTGGTCCGTTGCTGGTTCTACCCCCAGATGTAGTGGAATGCCGTGCGCAGCAATTCCACTGCAGGGTAGGCAGCTCCGGGGATCCTAATAAGGTGACCAAAGAGGTTAATGGGGATGGTAGTGAAGTGATTCTTCACTAGTTAGCAGGTTGCCTGTGCTCTTTCGTGAAGGGACAAACAACTGAGGGCTGGTGTGGTTTGAATGCAAAGAGTATGGTTATTAGCGAGGACAGCAGCTATCGTCTGAGCATTCCACCTGCTTCCTCGTCTGCGGGCGAATGGTATGAGCTGCAAGGTTATGACGTTCATCCCTATGGAGGGTGACAGGCAACAATACTCTAGTTATTGTGTATACCAGAAGTGCCTGGGTCAGTCCTTGTCAGGCCTAGCACCTCCTTCGGTGAGTTTATAGACTCTTGGGTGGTCCAGATGTTTTGTTGTTTCTTTCTAGTAATTGTGGTTCTACTGTACGAATGTCCTAAATACTTGAATACCTGGTTCACAGAATGGGAGGCCGTCAAATCTGTAACGTGTGCGACATATGGGCAGTCATGGTTAGGGGCTACCCGCAGTGCTATTCTAGGTCGGTAAAACAGTAGCGAAATATGCGGTTCCTTGTTGCTCTTTTATGGGGGGACATTTACCAGATTGGGGAAATTGTACACGTTTACTTTAGAGCAGGGAAACAGAACGATGGTGGAAAACAGGGTTTTTTCTAGGATAAAAATATGGTGACCCATACTATTTCCTCTCCTAAACACACCCTGTGTAATGAACAGAATGTGTTGAAGGGTAAGACAGGTTAAGGGGCCTGTCGGCTGGAAGAGCTTGGGTTGAAGAGCGGACGAGAGTGACGTGAAAACAACTGAATCCTAACTGGTGCTGTTAGTCCTGAAGAGACTCGGCACACCATTTGTGGTGTACATGTCAGATGTGGTGAACTTGACTGCAAGTGTCAGAGGTAGCTACAACTCTTCGTCTTCACTGGCATAATGGCATAGAAGGCTGTAGAAATTCTAGAAGGTCTCTGGAGAGTCCTAAGGAAGACTATGGCTGAAAGTAGAGTGTGTTAGCACAACTTGTGCTAACACAAGCTACGATACAACTGGCGTTCTGGCCATGCGTCAGCCGATATATACTCCAGGCTGGGGGGTTCCTTTTGTGTCAGGCGCTTCAGTCATCTTCAGCCATCACCCCTTGGGCTTGGGTCAGGTGGCAACTCTGCTGCCATCTCTCAGGCTGTGTACGGGCAGGGTTGTTTGGCGGCTATGTGGGCGGTATCCACCGCTGGCTTAGGGGTGGCTTCTTCTCTGGGGGTTTGAATTGGGGGGAGGAGGATGACATGACTTCTTTTTATCATAGCTGGTTCCCTTGGTATCTGACATTTCCCGAGAAGCAATGATAGCCTGGTCTAGGAGTTAGCCAGATGGGGTTTGATCTTCTTCCATGGTACGTGGCACACACGTAAATGAAGCAAAGTCGAAAAAAAAGATTGTGGTTGGAAGCATCACGCATCAAAGCATACACCATTTCAGTGAACATGTTGGTATGTCTGTAAAAATAATGTTAAGATCATAATGAATACCTTGGGCATAGAAGTTTCAATATTCTGCTGTAATAAAATAAAACTGCACATCACTTGAAAATGCTTAAACAAAAAAAATGTATTTTATTATGCCCGTAATTATTATTAAAAATAAATTTGTTTGCCATTTGACAGTTGTTTGACACACTTCTGCTGTGTGAATGCTTTAAAATGCCCAATGTATTCATTATGATCATAATATTTTCAGGCATATAAAAATTCTGTGTATTATCTACAAATCTTTTGTAACTGTGAAGCCTTCATGTAGTGTAAATTTGAGCCATGCACACATTTACAAGGGAATATGTAAAACAATGCAACACACACACGCATGCACGTGCACACACATACAATAGGTGTTCAAAGTTTACTCCGTGCATTGCTATGCATTTTTCAGCACATATAATGCAAGCGCCCCCAGCACACAGCCCAGTATGAGGACGTCAATTGTGGTAGTAGCAAGCAGCATGTACCTACGCGATGATGTCCTCAGGCAACTGGGTTGGGTTGTCTAGCTAATGCACCAGAGACTTCAGGTGAGGCCACACAAAGAAGTCCAGTGGAGAGAGGTCTGGTGACCATAGTGGCCTTACCACAGGTCTCCCAAGGCCATTCCACTTGCCATGCCACGGCTGTTTGCCAATACTGAGCCCAACTGTTTTCTTCCACCTTAACACTGCTTCGTCACCTACGTCACAGCGCTCCCACACCACCACACTCGTCCCATTGCACTTACTCCTACTCGTTCCAGACATGTTGTGTCGGATTCCTCAGAAACTAAGCCTCAAATGCAATTTCATCTTAAGGAATTTTCGCCTTACATTTTGCCATAGAATCGTTTGCCACATTCTGTATTTGCGAGTTCCCACCCATCCGGTATAATCAATATTTAAAAAAATTACGTTTGTTTTCTATGTTGTTCACACTGTAAATTAATGTATAATTTACAGAAATTGATACTGAACATTTGCTTGAGTTTTTTATCACACTTTTTCCATTGCTGTCGCTTTCATCGGCCCAAGCAAGCTTTTCCTCTTTATTTTTAGTCTTAGAACACAGTTTTTGAAATGTATGGCGTTTCCTCTGACCACTGATAGTTCCACATAATTGCATTAAATAAAAGGTTAAGACCGTAGTACCCTTAATAAATTTGCTCATTATTGTGTATTTTCGCTCTCAATATTTATTTAGTACGCTATAAGATCATAACTAAGTACTTACAAGTTCAGTTATTTGTATTTTAAATATGCTGTTAAGGAATAATTAAGTTTTTATTGTCCATTTATTTGCATTTGCTCCATGATCTGAGGATAATTTCACGTGTCAAACAGTCCTTTTTCAAACTAACTTGATTGCATTCTACGCTTTGAAGTTCCTTATTGTTATATTTTTCATTTGTAACCCACCGAAAACGGTTCCTTTCTGGACTTCTCGAAACTTGAAATCTCGACGCACATTTGAAATTACTACTACAGACAAACAAAAGGGAGCTTAAAGAAACTAAATACGGCAAATCACGAGGGAATACACATAGATTCAATTAGTGACCTGAGTATCTAGTAAAAATAATAACTGGTGGAAATTTAACCGGAAAACAGGTTTTTAGCAAAAAGTCTAGTGGAAAGTGGTGCCCTCCTCACTCTGTGGCCACTGTTTAAACTCGGTGAAGGTCTTGCGTGTTAGCATTCCCCCGGGAGGGGTGGGGGAGGGCGTGGTCGAGAGTGCACAGGGAGCAAACAGTGAGAACGAGAGTTTCGGTATTCCGTAGGTGTTGGTGGTTGGGATGGGGAGGGGGTAGGTAGTTGCTTGTAAGCCATTTGCGTGACGAGGAGTTTAGCAGTTCTCGGAAATTTAATGAAGACTGACAATAACAACTCTAGCCAGCCCTTCTTCAGCTAATGTCTCTATACATAAATTCCATTAGAATTGCACTCTATATATTTTTTTTTTGTTAGGATTATGAACATTTTTGCATTTTCATTTTCCTTTTTGCATTTGCATTTCACATAGCATTTTCGTTCCTAAAAGACAATCCCAA
Organism: Clitarchus hookeri; assembly: GCA_002778355.1. NCBI lineage: Eukaryota > Metazoa > Arthropoda > Insecta > Phasmatodea > Phasmatidae > Clitarchus > Clitarchus hookeri. Next base: position 207,392 of record NQII01002735.1, read on the forward strand.
AATTTCAAAGCATAGCAAATTTTTTTTCAAACAAAAATAAATTTTGAATATTCTACACGTATGAGTATGTAGATGTACTTTACAACTTCTCCCATGCACAAAAAATATTAAATAGCTATCTAAACCCAGTATTCTTAGATAACTAGTGGTGTTACAGATTACTAGAATTGCTATCAAAAATATAGGTAATTGGAGTGAATGTAACTATGCAGAATGAACAGTCAAAGATTGATTCGGAGTTGCGTGTTGATTTGTTGCAAACACATCCAACACTATTTATAAATGATCGTCAAGTATACAGCACTGGTTTTGGAAAATGTAGTTCTTGGTTATGACGTAAATATTACGGTCTATATTTTTGTCATATGAATTTAACAGCAAAGCGGTTGCTAATGTTTTACATATCTGTTCACATGCTGCGCACAAATACTGCACAGACAACTATTCCTACAAAAGAGATCGGCAAGCAGTATCTAATGAAACTATTAATTTTTGCGTACCATGGACACAAGTTTATTATAGATATTGATGACTTATAATGCATGCTTTTACTGAAAAACATCAGAGATACAGCGAGTATGCAATTGTTGTAAAAAAAATTGTGTAAGGCTCTTCAATACAGCTAAATGAAAAAAAAAAACACGCAGGCTGATGTTGGTTGTGTAATGACAGTTGCCTTTTACTTTTTTCATTACCACCAAATAACAATTTTTTAAATTTATTTTTGTTATTAAATTATAATGACTGATAGCCCTATTTCAGCAGTAAAAACCAAATATAGTTGTTTATTTTTTAGTTTCAAACTCAACCTGATAAAATAGGTAATTTAATTCATGTAAACATTTTATACTTGTTAAAAAAAATTCAAAATTTTTTTTTTGTTATATTTATTAGGAAAGTCCAAACGATNGTTTTCGTTTTTGTTATATTTCAATCACATATTCTTGTGTAAGTATTATGCACTCATAAACTTCAACAATGTAAAATGCTAATGGATTTACTCAAAAGGTTTTTTTTTTTTCCTATTCATCAGATCCTTTGCAAAACTGTCAGCAAAATGGAAATCCACGAGCTTTGTTTTTTGATACGTTTGTGGAATTCTTCTAAGGCATTTTTCCTAAAACTCGGTATGCTTCTCCACATCTTATATGAATGGTTCTTAATTTGAAAACATTGTCAATCTCACAGCTACGGCAAATAACCACATGTGTGCATTGGCCGATTGCCAGTATAGTACTACAAAGCGGCGACGCAGCGGCACCGGAGATACGTGTGCACCGACACTGCTTCATCTCAGCTAGCCAACGATGCTGTTGTGTACCATGCAGAGGTAGTTGTAACGGTACAGAGTGATTCACAGCAACAGAGCTGTGCAGGATTACCTGAGAAGCGATCTTTGTGATGCGTCACTTGGCCTTCGTCTGCTCTACCTGGCCGTTTTTCTGGTCAATGCAGCATCACATTCCAAAGCTACTTTTTTTTTTTTTATAAGTATTCATATAGCCTATATAAAACAATTTATAGTGTTATTTTCACGTTATAGGGTTGCTTGGTATAAGGGAGGGGGCACCCCTGCAGTTTGGATATCTTTTCATACACCCCAATTATATAGAAAATATTGCTTATTTGTTGGTGTGAATTTCCTAGAGATAATTACAGGGAAGATCTTTTCCTCGGTTCGAAGGGAGTGAGAGTCCTGGACTTATATAGATCTTATAGTGGCACCAATGAAGAGGTAAGGTGAAGCTGGAACAGCAACCGAATGCAATTGTGTGAGGAACTGGAGTATCCGTCATATGTCATAGACCAACGGCAACTTCCACCAGATTTTTCACATGCGAAAAATTTGAGGTGACCTGGCCGGAAATCGAATGTCTTGGCGGAAGGCATGCGCTCTAAGTCGCTACCCTGCCGCAGCTTTTTTCGTTAAAAAGATTGCAGAGGAACACTCTTTGAGTTTAAACAGTCTTTTCAAGATTTTTGTACCGATTCCTTATAAATAACTGCCTCTATTAAATTTATTACACCCTTTAATAGCCAACTGTTATCGTAAATATAAATTAAAATTAAAATTACACAATTTAGTATTAATGATGTCACCCGAAAAAGAGCATAAAAACACTATCACGTTATTATTAAAGCGGGGCCATTTTGGTCGTCTTGTTGGATGTCTCATCCTATGGACTTCCAGAAAAGTTTCATAGCCTTTCTTGAATGCTGTACAATGACATAAAATAGGAATATTCATAAGACTATGAAAGCAGGCACTAGAAGAAAATTAAATGTGTGGCATGTTTCGTATTAGTTATTTAAATTGGTAGGAGAAAACAATTTTATTTTTTATCAGAATTATATTCTATTTGTTACCGCTTGATAAATGGAAATGAATTAAAATGCATATGATTATGTACTAAGAGTATTTTCTGTACGCTGTTGATCTTTCATGATTGAATATTGGAGTGTCCGTGAAGGTTCTAGAGTTTTTTCAATAACAAAAAAAAAAAAAGCAGTAAGGATAATTTTGGGAAATATGAAAAATATTGTCTGTAAATAAAGTGAGCAGTCATCAAGGTAAAAGGAAAGAAAAAAATTTTTAATTGATTATATTGGCCACGAGTATAGCTTTTGGCTCTACAAATTTCAACAAAAGTGTGCTGTTTATGGGTGTTAGTAACTTAAAAAAAATTGCAAGACAAAACAAAAAATAGTGACAATAGTTGAACAATTATAAAATGTAGCTAATGTACTAGTAAGAGCACATTTTCTAGAATAATTTAATGAGCACAGAACAATGTGTGGCAGTTTTAAAAACACTGTACTCGCATTTGGGAGGACCCGGGTTCGAGTCCCAGTCCTGTCACCCAGATTTCTGTTTTCCGTTGTTTTCCGGAATCACTCCTGGCAAATATAACGAATCCTTGCTTGAAACCAAGGCCGATTTCTTATCCCATCTCCAATAGTGTTTGTTTGTTTCCATCTCTAATGTCTGTCATCAGTAAGTAAAGTTAAATAAGTAAATACATTAATAAATAGATAAACATATACTTTGCAATGTAAAACAGCTTTGATTTAATGAATGTACCTGTGATTGTATTGTCAGATGTCATCTTTTTTTATATATGTATCGTTCATGTTAAGTATTATATAAATTAATATATAAGTAAAAATTTGAAATCCGTCAATGTCGATGTGTACTGAATAGGATGTTAATAAATAAACGGCCAAATGCTAAGACGCTAGGGACAACTTGTCGCTACTAGGCCACCCGAGTTATACAGGGTGGTGGCTAGTAGGTTACATAGCACCTGTGGTTGTTGCGTTAGGGGTAAACAAATACTCCTATTCTCCGTTATTTAACACACCAGTATTTTATTTGTCTGAAGGTAACATAGGTATTTACACACACTGGCTAGACTGAGCCCCCCTACAAGTCGTAGGCCTGAAGGGCTGGTGGGCGGAATTCTATGTGTCGGGGAAGGTTGTTGAAGGGAGATGTTTCTCTACTTATCTGTGACTGTGGCTTTTGGTGAGTNGTAGGCCTGAAGGGCTGGTGGGCGGAATTCTATGCGTCGGGGAAGGTTGTTGAAGGGAGATGTTTCTCTACTTATCTGTGACTGCGGCTTTTGGTGAGTTGTCTTTGTTGGTAGCTGAGGCCTGGTGAGTTGGGGGGTCCAATGTCAGGCCCCCGGACTGGCTCTCGTTGGCGTGCGTGCTGTACTCAGCTGGCTTCTTCCTGCGGCTTTGACTGATGCTCTCGGAAGTCCGGGATGGGTTTCCCGGGATGTGTGCTTTCTCTGCGACCTCTGCTGGCATTACTGGTAGGAGAGCGCGTCTCCGTCTGCGTAGACGTCCGCAACAATCCGGGTCACATTTCTGACTTCCCCGCCTCGGAAACTGCTACTACGTTTTCGGAAATGAACTCATAAGTTCTCGGCACTTCTACTGGGTTTGTCTAGGGAATTTACACATGAAGTTTTGGCTGTTCCTGGGTTCTCTCCCCGGTGACGTCACAATTGACTCACTGACTGACTGACTGCTTGCCTCGTCGCCATACGGCGCATGACTACGCCTTCTCAGGGAATGACGCCTCTCGGTATGGGGCTGCCCTCGTTTCCGGGAATTTACTCATATTCTCGGCACTGTTCTCGTCACACAACTGATTACTCCCGTGTCTGCTTCACCTCCCGTTTCAGCGGAATACCTAACTCGTCTCGCGGCTGTACCACCGAACAACTCCCGTCTCGGCTGACGATAATTGGCTCGGCCGCGATCCGAACTCCGGTTTGGTGATACGACTGCCTCTCGCACTAACGGGCTTCTCCGCTTTGAATCGCGGCTGCCAAACAACTCCTTCCCGTCTCGGGTGAACAACTGATCACAACTGATTGTCACCAACTACTGATCCCCCTTCCTCGGCTACGCCTGAATTTAACTCATATTCCGCTATATTCAAGCTAGCTGTCAGCAGTTTCTCGAGAGAGAAATCGGGTAATCCCATGTGTACCTCGCGCGTTTTTTGTGTAGGATTTCGTGTCTCGTCAGCTCTTGTGCGCTCCAACTAGAGTGGAGGGGGGGTGTGGTAGGACGTTTCGGGGATTCCTGGGAGCTGTGTCGGCACTAATTCTTATCGGGGCACCCCCTGATTCCTTCGTTGAGGGCTTATATCAGCTATTTTTCGGGACTTACATTCTTTCATCTCAACTTCGGTTCTTCCCCAGAAATTTCGTTGTCACCTGCCTGCCCTGGCTGGCTGGCTGCCTGCCCAGGATAACTATAGCAGGGTGTGTAAACAGTCCAATGCCTATCCCATGTACCCGTCACGTGTCAATCTAAACTATGAAATATTTTGATCCAAATTTCGAAGACCACTGCTCGTAATAATGTATCGCCAATAGATTTCCCACTATGATCTAAGGCAGTGTTATAATTGGCACTTTTTGTTAACAAACTGTGACCCAATGCTGTGTACAAAATCTGTGACATGTTTTTGCAATTTGCGTTTTGCATTTCGCCAACTTCAAAGCTGCGCCTTGTTAGTTTTCCATGCAAGGGTGTTTTAATATGTTCATACATTTAAGCTATTATGATAAATAATTGTGTATCACAGTCATTATGAAGAAAGTTATTATATATTTATGTAAAATGCACTTTATTCCTATTTTTTAATAATATTTTTAACATGTCACTTATTTTAGATTGGCTTATTTCAAACGAAACAGTCCCATAAAATGTTCATACAAAAATATAGATTTTTTTAAGGATTCCTGTATTTTTAATTTTATACTTGATGCCTTTACACTTATATATAAAAAGTTAATACAAATAGCAGCATGGCGAATGTCAATGTATTACATCTGAAACCTTGTAAAATACGAAACGCGAAATTCTTCCAAACCAATTGGAACACGGCCTCAGTCACTAATGTAACTAATACATGTAATGTATCAAATTTCTGTTTGATATTTGGCTGCCCCTTCCCACATTAATTTTATTATATGTAACTTAGGTTGCAATATTATTGCATGAGTTACTTTTGGCTGTAATCTTCCAGCATATTAATAATGCTTCGCTGGGGGAAAAGGGATTACCGCGAGAAAACCCACCGGGCAATGGCAACATCTGCCAAATTTTTCACATGCAAAAATCCGCGTTTCAGATTGCGCTGGTGGAAGACGAGCGATCCAACTACTACGTTATGTGGCCCCTGTAACGGAAAGTTCATAAATTAATTAAGGAGATATGAAATTGTAAAATGAAATTACTTTTTCTCAGAATACATATGACAATTCATATTATTTAAAAGTGTTAATGTATATTAATAAACTTTTATAAAGATAACAAAGACCTATAATATTTGTATACCCTCTTAGATAATAATCTGACATCACATTACGTTATCAAACACAAATAATACGGGCGGGCCAATCGTTTAGTTTGAATGACAAAAGGCGAGTTCCAATCCGTCAGTTTGGGGATTTAGAGTGGATGAATTTGAACGTCACAGCACTACACGCGACTGAGTTGGAAACTACAGACTTGCAAATATACAGTAGTATTTTTCCGTAGAAAAAATTAATTTTTTAATTTCTTTGTCGCTTTCTGTAATTAAAATTTTATTTAAAACAATATCTAGTCATCTTTTTCGGCTTTGGAAATATGGCATAAGAATCTTATTAACGTATTACTTGTGCACAAAAATACATTGGGATCCCTTAATTACCATTATTACAGTGCACTTTATTAAATATGGCACAAACTTCTATTGGATTTCAGCCGAAATGGACCATACATGTGATGCGTAAATAAACAACAGAAGACGACTTTACGAGTTATTAAATAATTTAGTGTTGCTACTCCACCTCAGTAAACTTCGACCGTAAATCATCAAATATTTAGGGCTTAAACTTGGTCACGCGGTCAATTTATTAACCTAAATAGCGAACTCTTATCGGTTTAGAACACTGCTAATGGGCGGTGTGAATAAAAACGAGTAGGACAAGTAAATACTTGAATATATTAAAATGACAAGTAAACGCCAAAATTGAAGTGAATAAAACAAGTATTTACTCTTACTCGCGAGTAAATACTTGACAGGCTAGTAAAACCCCGAAAAAGGACAATTTTGGTGTGAATAAACGCAAGTAAATACTTCTGTAGCAAGTAAATACTCGTCCATTCGCAAGTCAACCCGACCCCAGACTTGCAGTCGTACTTGTACACGAAAGATGGCTGCATTTATGAACCTGCGTGGTGTGAAACATTATAGAGACCGGCGTGATATAAGTCCCGATCTATCTAAGGGACTATTACGGTTTGAGAGCGAAAACGTAGATTTTCTCACTTCACACTTTCTTGATGAAAACACTGATGCAAGGGGTGGGGGATTAACTGCACGGAAAAAGATGGAAATTTTTCTGAGATACGTTAGTGATCCAGGATTCCAAAGTGGCGTTGCCAACGACGTGGGGGTTGAAAGAAGTACCGTCAGCCGAACATTTTCAAGTGTATTGGATAAAATAGTGTCGAAGTCTGAAGATTGGATTAAATTTCCACGCACTATTGAAGATATGGATCAGGCCAAGGCAGATTGGGCTTCAAAATTTCGCATTCCGACTGTCATTGGTGCTATAGATTGCACTCACGTGCATATTATGAAACCTTCGGAATTCGGCGACGAGTATGTTAACAGAAAAGGAAAAACAACAATAAACATTCAGATGACTTGTGACGCTAATGAAAAAATTACAAGTGTGGACGCTCAATGGCCAGGGAGTGTACATGATGGCAGGATTTGGCGAGTGAGTGGAATTCAGGACGTGGTGCGCCGATATGATGGTGATGTTTGTCTTCTTGGTGATAGCGGATATGGAATTACTCCTTGGTTACTGACTCCTTTTGACGAACCAAGAAATCCTCGTGAGCGGGATTACAATTCGACCCATGCTCAGGAAAGAGTAATAATTGAACGAGTTATTGGCCAGATGAAACGTCGTTTTCCCATACTCTCGAGCCAAGTTAGAATAGCAGTCAAAAATGTTCCCAATTTAGTAATAAGTTGTGCAGTGCTTCACAATGTAGCAAAACATTTGAATGATGCTTGGGAAGTGGAAGACGGAATCGAAGATGGTGTCGCTGAAGAAAATGTACCTCTATATAATTTAGATCGGAATGAAGTCATAAATAGACGACGTGGTCAGCAAAAACGATTAGAAATTAGTAATAATCTGATGATGTAAATACACATTTTTGACTTGGAAATAAATTTAATCCTACTTCCTTTACTCCAATTGCAATCGCATATGTGAAAAAATAAAATAAAAAAGCAATAAAAAATATATAAAAAAAATATATATCTTTTTAAATAAGTATGTCATAGGTGCAGAGGCCTACAGTCAGGTTTAACATGGCCTGCTGGAAATGCAAATGGGCATATACCACCAGCCTATGAGCCATCCACCGGTCATGCCATACCCGACAAACTGTTAACAGCTGTGTACTTGACGTACGACAAGTGGCTGTGTACTTGACGTACGACAAGTGGCTGTGTACGTGACGTATATTATATACTTATTTCATTTTTTATTTTTGTTTTTTATTTATTTTATTATTATTTTTATTATTTATTTAATTTTTTTTTAGAGAAAAGGAATATTTCAGGAAAGGGAACAGGATACAATTTATTTCAAAAACAAAAATTCTTTTAAGACATCGTCTTCTTCAACCGCAACGCGTTGTTCAACGGACTCCGTTCGTCTGTGTTGTGCAGCTCTCAGGTTCAACTCCGTTATCATCAGTTGTTCACGTTCAGCCTGAAGTCTTGTTAGCTTAATTTGTTCAAGTAATAATAAACGCTGCAGCTCACCAGTTGTTAACTTTGACGTCTCTTCAGTTTCAGCTGAGAGTTTCAATTTCTTATCTTTTTTCAACTTCGTCGCATCGCTCTTACGTATGCAAGTCACTGGTGTGATGGGCTGGTTTGATGCTAATAATATGTCAACGGGGTCATCTTCGTCTTCCCTATTCTGATTCTCCTCATTATTGAGTTCAGGCAATGTTGACGTAGAACTTGTTCCCAATCCAACGCATGAAGCCCCAGGTATTTTGCAATAAACTGGGTTCTCGTTTGAATCGCAAATTTGTAGGAAATCTGCCTCCCATGACAACAATGATATTGGTTTATTTCCAGTTGCGTTGACATCAGTTTTTTTCTTGACTGCGGTTTTCATATTGTTCAGTAGCTTTTTTAACTGTCCAACACTAGTTTGCTTCCCAACGTTTTTCGAAAACTGGTCGGCTAAACATCCCCATGCCTTCTCTTTAGCAGATGCAACTTTAGGCAACATGGATTTATTTAGCACAACACTATAGTCTTTCAATAACGCTACAAAAATAGCTCTATTGTCACAACCGGAAGTCACACTACTTTCATCCATAGCTGCAAGAGGACAAAAACAAACGGGAACGACAACTGACTTGAGTAATGACGGGGAGTCAAGGTTAGTTTAGAGGCGAAAACAGAACAAGTCACAACAGGAAATGATGCGTAGTATGTGTGGCGCAACAAGTATTTACTTGCCTTTCTTGTGAATCCAGTTGTCTCGCGAGTAAATACTTCCTAGTATACCCTAGGGTTGGCGAGTACACGGTCACAAGTAAACTCGACGCTTTATTCACATCGGTTTACTTGGAGTTTAAATACTCGTTACACTTGACTTGTAAGTAAATACTCGTCGTACTCGTTTTTATTCACACCGCCCAATGTCTAAGAGATGTGCAGTATACGCAAAAAAAAGTGCGTAGATGAAGCTGAAATATTCCTTGCAAAATACAAATGCTTGCTCTGTGGGTATACATTACACATACACGACGTATGTATATATAATGTGTACATACATATAAAACACACAATCCAGTACAACTCAAGCTGGAAAAAATGACTTCTCTTGCAAATAATGCAGTTTGAATGTATTTAGCACAGTTGTGTGCAGAACGTTTTAAAAACTGGCAACAATTGTTTTATATAAGTTTAAGATCACTAGGTCATAACGTGCTGAATTTTAGTTGAGACAGCAGTTCGGTGTGTTGACCATAGTCAATTATCCGTCCTGACCACACAGCCAAAATAAATTACACAATATTTTAGCCAGTGTAGAATATGAGAACAACAATATTGTCATTTGAATTTATGTACTCAATTATTAAAAACTGGCAGATTTTTTATACACTAATTATTTTATAACGGGAGATTTGTGGTGTAAAAGTGTGTACTGAATTAGAACGGGGAAGGCGCGGTGAAGGTCATCATGTTGTGTGTCATTGCAGAGTGTAAGTAGGCTTTTAGCTCCACGCTGCCCGCTTCCAACCTTACTCCCCCCCAAGACGTCTTCCTCAACGGGACTATGCTACCTGGAAAACAGACACGTGCATTCCAAGAATGGCGATTGTGTTTTGTTACTTATAGTTGTCGCTGGTATCGCCATTTTTTGACGGACAGCTGAACAAACAAGATAACTTTGAAGCTTGTCTCTAATGTCCACCAACAGGTGCACAGGTGCAACACTTACCAATTCTACCTGTCGGCCGCCAAGGATACCAGGTCCTTAAGGAAATAACAAATGTGGCCTTAGATTGTGACCACTGATGGCTTGTAAGGGGTTGCATCTGGCATCCCTTTGTATGCTTGAGCAAAATCTACAGTCGATGACACACTAAGTGGATGGGGAAAGTATGTTGCTCCATGGGTGGCAAGGGTTGTATCCCAAACATACAGTTTACAGTCTTAGTTATGAGGTGCACACTTAGTCTGCACATGTGTTGTAGCGTTGCATGTAGACCATCAGCACACTGCTGGTAGAAAATTACAAAGATGACAGAAAGTGAAATGAGGCATTTTTGCAATGAGAAGGGAATGTATAACTACTGGGAGGGGCTCAGTTTTCTGACCCTGTAAGGAATACAGAAGAGGGTGGCGAGTGTCGACCCACGCACGCCCCCTTTGCCGACCTATGTGTGCCCACTTCTGCTGTGCAGCAGGCAATAACAAAGGAGAGGTAACTGTGTTGTAACAGACTACTCTCCAGAGCAAAACCATTCACTTACCATTTCAGAGTGACTGCAACAAGTCTTCCTCTGACCCAGACTCCTCCCGTGTAAAAGTCGTGCTTTCAGTTTATGAATTCTTGTTATTGCAAACACTTCACTATCACTGCTATCGGCTCATAAATGGATGATTATTTCATCCATTATGTCTAGAAGAATGCAGTCTATTTGCCAGTACTGTTGTATTTTTTCTGTGTGTTTCCAGTACCCTTCCCAGTCTTGAAATAGCTTATTCTGTAAGTTCTGTAAGCTTTTAAGTAGTAAGTCACCAGTCATGTTTCTTTCTCTAACGAATTTCTTTATTTTCGCCCATGTCAGTTTAATTGCGTCCAGGTTGCACATGTATGGCGGTAGTCTGATAACTGTGTGACTGTGGGCTGCTAGTTCTGCATCTATGTTAAACTACAGTAGAATCCCGATAATTCGTATTGTCAAGGGACTGAATGTTAAATATGAATTATCGAGATATTCAAATTAGCGGGATTACCAATGATTGGGAGCAAAAAAAGAAAAAATACATAACGAGATTAATGCAAATTTGCATTAATATGTAATGATAAATGCATGGTTACATATTATGTATACATATGTATACATAAATCAATTATTACATCAATAAAAAACACATAAAAAATTTATGTATAAAAAAAACCTGAAATTTTCTTTTGGTGCAAGCCTTGCAGACGGGTATTGTCAATGGATTTGTCAAGCATGCTCAAAGCAGAAAATACTTCATCGCCAACGTCTGATTTTGCTAAGAAATGGCACACGTTGTTGATGTATTGTTTAGCCACTTTAGGTGTAATTGTCTGCACATCATCTAAGTCAACACCTTCACCATCAATGTCCTGAGATGGAGCCACAATTTCGTCATCAGTTAGAATCCCCGCTACCGCTAGGCGATCGTCAAAATGGACTAAATCCTCAAACGTTATAGAAATTTCTTCATTTCGAGGAAGACGATTCCAATTCACAGGGCATTATAAGTCTTGTTCAGTAACTGCTGATGAAAATTCCACCTTCGTGAATCCACAAGCACAAAAACAGTTTTTTATTGTGCTTTTGCTAACACTTTGCCATGCCTTATGAGCAATGTTCATGGATGAAAATAAGGTGATTTTATGATCCTGCCCATCCTCGATGCTGTCAAGGAGTTGCATCACTACTTCCTTGCGGTAAATGGTTTTGAACGTTTTAATTATGCCCTGGTCTAGAGGCTGCAGTTTAGAAGTAGTGTTGGCAGGCAAAAACACAACATTAACATGACTGAGCGGTGGGGTATTGTTGTGGGTCGTACAATTATCCATGAAAAGTAGAATTTTCCGTTGCCTTTTCTCCATATCAGCATTCACTGATCGTATCCATTTTTTGAATAATTCGCCCATCATCCACGCTTTTTTGTTCACACGATAGGTCATCGGAAAAGTTTTTATGTTTTTAAAACATGTTGGTTTGGCTGATTTGCCTATCATGAGCTGTCTCAATTTCTCAGATCCATCCATGTTGGCGGCCAACAATATGGTTACACGTTCTTTACTATTTTTTCCACCATGACACTTTTCTTCCTTAAAACACATTGATCGGTCGGGGAGACACTTATAAAATAACCCCGTCTCATCGGCATTAAAAATGTTGTTGGGCTCGTAAGAATCGATTATTTCTCCCAATTCGTATTTCCACTCAGAACAAACGTCGGCCAATACACTGGCACTTTCCCCACTAAGCTTCTTGAATTTTATTATGCTGTGCCTTTTTTTAAACCTATCAAACCAACCATCACTCGCACAAAAGTCTTTAATTCCCATTTTTTCTGCTAAAAAGTTTGCTTTTTCTCTTAAAATGTTTCCTCCAACTGGTACATTCAAATTCCGTAATTGCGCAAATCACTTTTAAAAATTCTCTTCTAGTTGTGGATACTCACCAGTCTTAAAGCGCTTTACTTTGCTGTACAATGTCTGGGAGGCGATTTTGTCCTTGTTCTTCAGAATTCATGTTATTGTGGAAGGAGGCACGTTATAACGTTTGGACACGTCAATTTGTTTATCACCACCAGCCACGGCGTTAATGATTTCTTTTTTTTTCTCTAATGGAAAGACACTTATTAGCTCTTTTCAGAGGCATGGCTAAGACAGAACTGACTAACTTTTCACTCGCTCTGCTCCTTCCTACCCTCTCATAACCCTAGGCCAGACACCAAGGCGCCTCTTAGTTCTGGGAATCACAGACACATCACATCGCCTCACAGCCTACCCGGCGTCATTACCTGCCCTTCAAACCCTCCTACGTCCCTCAGTACCCTTCCAGTCTTTTTTACCCTGCCCAAATTGCATAAATCTAGAGCTGGTGTACAGTCTAGGGTTAAAAACATTACGTGTTAACGAGGTTTTTAAGTTGGAAATAAGAATTATTAGACGTTTTAATTGAGCTCGAGCACAAAAATAAATACTTATTATCGAGGGGACCGGAATGCATTGGTTTTATATGAATTAAAGGGATTTTCTCAAGGGACCGGCAAATTTACACGAATTAGCGGGATATACGAATAATCGGGATGCGAAATATCGGGATTTCATTGTATTTCTCTTTGGTTTTTTTTAATTTCAACTAGTTTATAGAAGTCAACTTTGTGCATAGATTCTTCTGTAGCCATATCATATTGTGCTTCAAAGAATATTTTGTAGGTAGTTTATCTGCTTGCAGGGAGTGGTACGGTGCATTATCCATTTCTAAAATTTATTTTTCCAGTATATGTGGAAGAAGTTTTTCAACCATCCTCTTTTCAAAATTTACATAATTTATTTGACCATGATAGTCACAGTTAACAGATCCAGCGGTGTACACGAGCTGCGCATTGGGAACAAACCTGTTCCTGTCCCCTGCATGTACTACAATGAGTCTTTTACCGGCATCACTGTTTTCATATACACCAAATTCTTTGTGATGTTGCAGACATTTTGAAAAAGTAAAGTTACTATCAATCCATCTTTCATCCAAGAGAACTATTTCGCTGCCAATTTCACGTGTCTTTTTTAAACTAAATAGTTATTTGGCCATGTTACAATATGTGCTCTCTCTACAAGTATTTTACGCTTAGCTTGACACTTTGTCCACTTGAAACCCATGCTTTTTAATAATCTGTTAAGTAATTTTTTTCCCCATCATAAAATTTATTTTCCTTTTTATGACTGGTAGGTAATAAATTTACAATTGTTGGCACTTTTTTTTTGCGTATGTAGAAGTCATGTATAGTGTTTAGAATTACACATTGATCAAAGCCATCAACAGAAACTACAGTGTGCTGTGGTTTGCATGCTCGTTTCTTTTCCGGAGTGAATAACAGTTCATTTGGGTTCAATTCATTACATCGTTGGTTTTTCCTTACATATTTATTTTATGGTTGTTTAACTGACACCTACATAAAATGCTGCACGGCGAATTGCTTGTTTTGCCAAAACAAGAAAGAAAAATAGTTATTTGCTTCATCACATTTTTCTATAATATGTATTACTTCACATCCTTCACTGTGAGTAACTTTGTTCTTCTTTGGAGGCGACATTTTACATTCCTGACTGTTTAAAAACTACGGAAAGAGAAGAAAAAATACAAATGACTCTTGTATAGTAAACTGTCACTGAAACATCAGTACGCACTTGCGAAAATGATTCTTTCAGAATGAATACCACACAAAATCTACTGTCCAAAACCCATTAGCAGCAAGACACTTTCTCCGTCATCAGCCCCCCTTCCTTCACAGGCGGAGCCTCTTACCCCACAACCCCACCTCCACCTCATCCAGGGTCAGAGAGCCGGGACCCACACAGTACATGAAAGATGAGAAATGTATCAGTATATAGATATACACCCAGTCTTCTATATGCACTGCATCACCAGGTGAAATTATGTCCATTATACAAAACTAATTAAGGTATCCAGTTCTCTTTCCATTTTTATTATTTGTCCAACGGGCAGGTAAAGAATTATTTTACATGTCCATACAGATTTCTACCTGTCTCGAGCAAGTCGACAGGCATTAAAGTCCAACGCTAGAGTAGACGCAATAAACAAAATTATTTTCATGTGACTGTGGAAAGGTAGAAGACAGAGTAACAGCATTAATATATAAATTAGATAATCACTAAACATCATTCTATAAAATAAGTGTACATATGCATAAGGATTACCTCAGTAGTTACTAGTTTTTGCTTTTTTTTTTACTGAGCAAGTGAGTTTTGAGCAGTTGATGTAATCTAAAGTGAAAGTTACGTGGTAAGATGTACATTAACAAGTGATGGAAGGATATGCAATTTGTTGAAACTGGAAACTGTGGAGGGTAATCAGATATGTACAGTTAACAGCGAACAGCCGATATAAAAAGCCCCCTGTATTGCCATATGGTAAATGTACCAGTAATTTACACTGCACTAGTAATACACACTTCTAAATTTAAAAAAAAATTAAGTGCCCAATTGTCACGGGCTGTTGTACTTCGGGCCCCACGGTGGGCACCACAAAAACTTATGCTGACACCTTTGCTATACCTGCACCTGGGGCAGGTGGCCTAGGTGTAACTGACACTGAGAGATGCGGCTGAGGAATTAGGATAACCGTTCCCTGCAGATAAGAGTGGTAAGAGAACCAGGGAAAGTCACGGTTATCTAATAAGTGTCAGGGAGCGGTATCTGCCCGCGAGTTTTTATGTGAACTTGGCGGAAATCAGACTGGCTCACCACCTTCAGAGACTGGAGCGAAGAGTGCTGAACTGGAGCTAGAAGAGTTCTCGGAGTAGTTGCCTCATGCCCCAGTTTTTAGGGCGGGGGCAGTGATCCTTATCTGGTGATTTAATAGGTGAGATGAGCAGTTGCAGCTACAGCTTGTAATACCTCCTGATCTTCCCTAGTTTGGTGTCATGCTTGAGCTTCGTGAGAGCTGGAGGCAGGCAGGTCTTTTTTCTAGTTTCAGTTTTGGCGAACTCCTCTAGCTTGGTGGAAGGTGTGGGACATGACTCATAATAGTTTAATAGATTAGGGGAGGATCACTTGTAGGCCTTGAAGCATCTCTCAGCACTGTCTTTCTCCTTCAAGTGTTTTCTCAAAACTAGAATGTAAGCGGGTGGAAAAGCTGACATGGGGAACACACATTTGATATTAGCTTCACTGGGTTCTTTTATTGACCACACTGGCAATGAGTACACTTAACATTACACTGGCTTAGGTACACTTACTTACAAATACATTAGAAAGCACTGAAACACCCTATCTTCTCTATCACGCAGCCATGCGATACTGAACGGGGTTTCCACGACCGGAAATAGACGTGGCACGCGCGACAAGCATTTGTTCCAGCAAGGCGTGGAGTGTTTTCCCAACGTCCACATATGCCTGCATCCTAGTGATTGGAGTAGGAGTTGAAGGAATGGCAGCTGAGCATGTTTCAGACCCTATGCCTAGCTATAGGTTGTCAGTGGTTGAGCGTGTTTTGGCCCTGGGCTAACTGACAGAAGGTTTTGAGGTGCGTCTTGCTACCACTCTGTAGCAAAACAAGGTGTAAGGGTAGGTAAGAATCCTCTATTGCCACTGAGCGTATTTCAGTCCCCGGGCGAGAAGGATAGGTTAGCAGTACCGACACTGAGCGTATTTCAGCCCCTGGTCTCGGGAGGGTGAGTGGGTGTGGAGAGCATGTGGACACTGGAGGTTCCACCTCGGGGAAGGCTCTCCAACGCACTCTCTGCTCTGCTGATTTTTCCTAACATACCCTTCTGCTAAGTATTAAGTGGACATCCAAGGTAGGAACAGGCGCTAAATGCATCTCAGAGCTAAGCCCCTTATGCCTACAGGAGAGGGAATTGCATGCAAGGGGGCGTGCATTGTGACAGAGAGGAATTGGGCAGCCATGGCTGCCTCCCTAGTGTGTACCTATAGCTGAGGCTATATCTTAGAAGGGGGAAGGGAAAAACCGTCATAGGCATTGTAAAAACCCCTCCCGACAGGTAAGAAGTTCAAAATTGATTTATGCATTATTGAAAATGCGATGGAAAACAGCTGGTGTGGATTCCATGCTCTTTAATGTCAAGTTGATAATCTATGTGAGAGAGGGCGGGGCTTGTGGGTGCAGGCGCCCTTGACGTTGAACTGCTGTTAATATCTCTGCGCAGGCAAACCAGCACAATAATATTGACAGCAGCAATTGAATGCAGGGTTTCTCGTTAAGTGCGTCAGAAAACTGGGCAGCTCGGTTGTGGTACCTACTCCATCTTCGCTCTTCTGACTTGACATCAGGGTCTCCATGCTGTGGGTGAAGGCGGGTAGCAATTGCCCGGGGAGCCACCTCCTCCCCATTCTCCAAAATAGTCCATCGGTCTTGGGTGAGCTATTAAAATAACTCTGTGGGTCATCCGGGACCTGCCATTGATGGTGGCGAATCCGTTAGCCCAGGAGTGCAGGCTAACGTCAGGGATGCTTCCAAGGTCCGATGCATTCCATTCCATTCCTCATACATCCACAGTCAGCAGCTCGCAGAATCAAGCAGTGAGGTTCGCTACACTTCGCCCGTGTGGCACCTCGAGATCCCCCTCCCTCCTTGATCTTTGGGCTGCTTCCTGCATGATGCGCTTCACCTTCTCGTACTGAGCTACCCAGGTTCCCGACGCCCACGATGACGGCGCTTCGCACTGGCCAGGTAGTCCACGGGCTGCTATTGGAATATTTCCAGCCACCCCAGAGCCTGGGGATCCCCTATCCGCCACCTGGTGACGTGACGAGTTGCAGTATAGTCGCCACACCCAAGCTGCCATAGTCCTGCTGTACTCGCAGAAGCCCCTCGCCTTCACTGGTCCGACGAGCATGATTTTCATCCCACGACAGCTCGGCTTGTTCTCAGCTCTGCCCTGCCTATAACCGGCTTATATATCCACCCTGCTGGTTGTGGAGGGTGGGGGGCTGACATCACAAAATGGCGACGGCCTCATTGGAGGGGTGGTGTGTGACCCGTCTGACACTCGAAACAAAGGGCCAATGGACACTGCTCCCAATATTAGCAAATAAAATTTCAGTGCAAAAAATATTTTATGTTAAAGAATTGCAAGTACATTTTAGAATTACAAAATTACAAATTTCCATGTAGTTATGATATTTTTACATTATTATTCATACACAATTTTATTACATGTATTGCAATAATATCAAAATAAATATGTAATCACTACATGTGCTGCCATCTGTTGTAGACTGATGTGTACTACTTTATCTATGGTTATGTATATCTGTGGTCTAATAAATTCTTGTTATTAAGTTCTGCACTGAATAACCAATGTGTTTTAATATGTTATGGGCCCATTCCCGTTTAAAAGGTGAAATTACCAGTTAATTAAAAGTTTATTACATTGTGTTGTGCAAGCATGGCTTCGAATTTCATTACTAGTGTGCCAAAATTAAAAGGCAGGGCTAATTATGACGAATGGGCTTTTGCGGCGGAGAATTTGCTTGTCTTCGAAGGAATGTCCTATCTCATCAAAACAGAATATACAGACAGTGCAGCCGCACATAGTGACGCAAAATCAAAAGCGAAGCTGGTGTTAATGATTGACCCTACTTTGTACGTTCATATTAAAACTACGAAGACAACAAATGAGTTATGAGAAAAGTTAAAATCTATGTTCGATGATAGCGGTTTTTCGAGAAAGATAACCCTACTTCGTAATTTAATATCTATCAGGCTGGAGAATTATGATTCAATGACTTTGTATGTGACTCAAGTTATTGAAACATCGCAGCGGCTGAGTGGAACGGGATTCTAAATAAATGAAGAATGTATTGGATCATTATTATTGGCGGGATTGCCAGAAAAATTTTTGCCTATGATCATGGTGATAGAACACTCGGGTATTCCGATCAACGCAGATATCATAAAAACATAGTTGCTTGATATGGAATCGCCAGGTATGAGTGAAACAGAATGCAATGGGGCTTTTGCAGCTAAAGGTTAGCGAAAGAACAAAACTGGCAACAATAGCAAGAATTACTCTATGGCTAGATCATCAAATGTCAAAGTGACAGGTGGTAAACAAAACATAACCTGCTATAAATGCAAGCAAGCAACCTGGACACTATAAAAATCAGTGTACTTATGATGAAAAATATGATAAACACAAGCAATCCAATGTGTTTAATGCAGTATTCCTGAGTGCAAAGTTCAGTAGTTCGGACTGGTACGTTGATTCGGGAGCAAGTACACACATGACTCCGAATAAAGAGTGTTTGTCGATTGTGTCGAGCAAACCTCGTGTTGAGGAAATAGTGGTTGCAAATAAAGTTAAAGTACAATTTGAATGTAGTAGTGATGTTTCTATCACTACGATTGCGAATGGTATCGAGTATGAAATATCAGTTACGGAAGTATTATACATACGAAGCTTAGCGACTAACTTGCTGTCGGTCAGTGAGCTAATGAATAAAGTAAATAAAATATAGTTTGAAGAACAGCGATGTCTTATATATAACAAACAGAACGAGCTAGTAGCTACAGCGGATTTAATCGAGGGAGTATACAAGGTAAAGACTTCGGAAGTTGGGTGTTTATTGACAGCGGCTACAAGTACTCTATGGCACCGGAGATTTGGACACATTAATAGCGAAGACCTCAACAAAATGAATGGAGGCGCTGTGGTTGGAATGTCATACAAGGACAAGTCTCACATTAGCAAGGAAACACGTGTAGTTTGCTGTGAGGCAAAGCAAGCGAGGGTACCATTTTGTCATATTAGTGGCAGGAGCACAGGGTGCATGCAGGTCTTTGTGGGCCGATGGAGGTCAATTCAGTAGGAGGCTCGAAATATTTTTTGCTGTTTGTTGATGACTTAAGCCGGATGGCGTATGTTTATTTTTTAAAAACTAAAGATGAGGCCTTAATCTCTTCAAAGAGTTTAAGTCGTTTGTGGAAAATCAAACTGGCAGAAACATAAAAGTGTTGAGAACGGATAATGGTTTAGAATTCTCTAGTAAGGAATTTAAGAAGCATTTACAAGATGCAGGGATTGTACATCAGAAAACCAATCTGTACACACCCGAACAGACTGGCCTGTGTGAACGACTTAACCGAACAATTGTTGAAAAAGCCAAATGTTTGTTGTTCAATGCATATTTAAAGAAAAGGTTTTGGACAGAGGCGGTGCACACTGCTGTATATCTGAGAAACAGATCTTTAGCATCAGGGTTGAACAACAGAACACCGTTTGAGTTGTTGACCGGTCAGACACCAGATGTCTGTAACTTACGCATCTTCGGCAGTAAAGTCATGGTGCATGTTCCCAAACAAAAGCGTTTGAAATGGAATAAAAAGTCAACGCAATGTGTTCTTGTTGGTTATGCTGGCAATGTCAAAGGTTACAGGTTATACAAACCCAACAACAATGTTGTATCAATCAGTAGAGACGTAGTTGTGATTGAGGAGGGGATACAAAAGGATATGCCTGTAAACATTGAGACAGGACCCCAACTGATTACATTTTCAGTGGTGGACAGTAATATAACAGCAGAAAACATGCAGCAAGATGTTGTAAAAGAATGTTCAGATGAATCCGCAGAATATTCTGAATGAAATGGAATTTTTTGATGTATGTAATAAATTAACACTAGTTCCTGATGAAGTTCAAGAGGAAATTGCTCCAACCTGTAATGAGTCATCGGATCAGGCATAGGCCAGACAGATATGGCTTTGGTAATATGTGTGTGACACATGAGCTGGAGAACAGCGATGGAGAAATTACCCTCGATGAGGCATTACATGGACCTGAAAGCATACAATGGAAGAAGGCAATGGAAGAACAACTTCAATCATTCGAAGAAAATGAAGCTTGGGTGTTGACAGATGTTCCTGACAATTGTGCAGTGGTTCAAAGTAGATGGTTGTTTAAAAAGAAAGTGGACAGTGAAAATAAAGGGCGTTTTAGAGCAAGGTTAGTGGCGAAGGGTTATTCGCAGCATGCTGGCATATAACACTTTTTCACCATTAGTGAGGCATTCCACATTGAGGATGTTGTTTGCTTTAAGTGTGCAATTAGGTTTGGACATTACGCATTTGGACGTTAAGACCGCATTCCTTAATGGTTTTCTGAAAGAAAAAATATATACACACACACACACACATATATATATATATATATATATATATAGAGAGAGAGAGAGAGAGAGAGAGAGAGAGAGAGAGAGAGCGCGCGCGCACAATTCCCGAAGGTTATGTGTCAAATGTGCCATGTGGTAGAAAGTTATTGTTATTAAAGAAAGCAATATATGGTTTGAAGCAGTCTTCAAAAGCATGGTACCAAAGAGTTAATGATTGTTTACTAAGTCAAGGATATAATAAAAGCAAACTTGAACCATTGTCACAATATATGTTAATGATTTTTTAATTTTCTCAAATTATGTCAATGAAACTGTAAAATTGAAGGGTATATTAAATTCACAATTTAAAATAAAATATTTAAGTCAGGTAAAACTATTTTTAGGTATGAAAATAAATAAATATAATGATGTGATAACATTAGGTCAGGAGCAGTATATAAATGAACTGTTGACAAGGTTTAACATGGTTGAATGTAAGACAGTGGACACTCCTATGGAATGTAAGTTAAATATTGAGAAATCAGTTAATTGTAATACAGATTTTCCATATCAAAGACTATTGGGGAGTTTAATGTACCTGGCTGTATTAACAAGACCCAACATAGCATTTGCAGTTATCTATTTAAGCCAATTTAACAATAGTTACTCAGATGTGCACTGCAATTATGCTAAGAGGATTGTAAAGTATTTAAAGAAAACAAAACACCATTGTTTGAAATATACTAAAGATAATATTGGGTTGGAAGGATTTGTCGATGCAGATTGGGCGAGTGATATAGTGGACAGAAGGTCTTACATTGGTTTTTGTTTTACTATGGCTGGTTCTGCTATCTCTTGGCAAAGTAAAAAACAAAGAACAGTGGCTCTGTCAAGTACAGAAGCCGAATGTACGGCTCTCTCAGAGGCATGTAGAAATGCTGTATATTTACATAAATTAAAAGATGAAATAATAGGGGGTTTATGTATAATTATTTTACATTGCGATAATCAGAGTGCATTGAAACTATCTTCAGGTACTTAACTTATTCACATCAGAGGCCTAAACACACTGAGGTGACGTATAATTTTGTTTGTAGTCTGTTGCAATAAAATTATAAATGTTATGTATTTGCCTGCTGATTTGTTGACGAAGGGCTTGTGCTCTTTTAAACATAAGTTTATGAGTAAATTAGGAATTGTATCTGATTAGTTAACTTTATTTTTGTTATTTTGATAAGTGGGGGTTTTGTAATAATATCAAAATTAATATGTATTCACTACATGTGCTGCCATCTGTTGTAGACTGATGTGTACTACTTTATCTGTGGTTATGTGTATAGACTGATGTGTACTACTTTATCTATGGTTATGTTTATCTGTGGTCTAATAAATTCTTCTTATTAAGTTCTGCACTGAATAACCAATGTGTTTTAATAACATGGAATATTCTTTTCAATACAAGTAGCTACTTATTTCTCTCACGGAAGGTTTATCTCTTGCAGTCATAATTACGTGATATTCTTTATAGGCATAGTCGTGGAAGCCAAACAGACATTGTTACTTTCTTAATTACGTTAAAGTTAAAAGCTCCATTTTGACCAAGATGTTAACGTAAATAAATACTGCTTGTCTGCTTCACAGGACATTAATAGAAAAGCCACTTGTCGACTTTACACACAGAACACCCTACGGTACAGTAATGTGATATATTTTAATAGGCCTAAGGCTAAAACATCGGCATGCATCACAATTTTTAGTTAAATAGCCAGAGTATGAACTACTGAGACTGCTATCCCAAAATGACAGTGCAGTGTGTGTAGTTTTACTGGAAGAGTGAAGAGATTTGGGAAGCTCTTAACATCAAGGTATTGCGAGAGGTTTACTGGTAAAAGTAATTCCAGTTATGCAAGCATAGCTGTTACCACATATTGTAAGGAGGTGAGTCCTGAATTTATTCCCAGAAATGTGTGTCCTTGTGAATTATTATTGAGAAGACACTGTAGATTTGTGTTTATTCATATTGCAATTTGGTTTTTAAGAGAGTTAAACAAATTAACAGTATGCCATCAGAAAATTGTAAAGAAAAAAAAAATATTTTAATTTTTAAGATTTAGCTATCGGCATTGGTGTTATTTTGTATAACAGTAACATATTTCACTAATGCTGCCAAAACTGGTATATTTACCTTTGTTCTTGTACGATTTAGTGTACCATTCAATATTTTATGTTACTGGTCTCTTGTCTTTTTTATCCCTAGTATAATTATGAAAATCAATTGATTAAGATCTGCATTCTATTTTCATTTTATTTATTTTTCGAACTTTTTGTGTGATATGTTTGATGCAATTAGAACATGTCAATAAATTTCTCTGACATTTAATTCTTCTTTTTTTTTACGTATATGCAGACTTTCCAACTGACCAACCTGCTGCTGAACTGTATTGCCTTTTGTGATCTAGCAGTGAAGGGGCAGGGGTAGACATCTTGTCCATGCAGAAAATCTCGGGCTACAAAAATATTTTAAATAATTTTGTAAAAAAAAATTGTTGTAAAAAACATTATGTAGCTGTTTATTATGCCTTGAAATGTACTTGATATTTTGGTTTTCCTTTCAATCAGGTGGACTCTGATAGTAGACCCACACCTATGGGGCCACCTCCCACATCTCACTTCCATGTGCTGTCTGACACACCGTCAGGGTTGCAGCCTGTGAACCCACCCAAAACCCCACAGCCTTCTGCTGCCAAGACGTTGTTGGACCTGGACAAACGAGATTTGATAAAGAAGCCAGACATTGATCCAGGAACCACCTTTGGTTTGAAGCTAGACCAGTAAGTTTTTTACTTTACTTTTAATCTTCTTGTAAAAATGTTATTATGCTTTTATTTCTTGTTGCATTATGCTTATTCTAAATTGTGGTGAATAGTTGGAATTGACAGTGCAGAGAAAGTAGTGAAATTTATTCCGGGGTTCTGAAAATTATATAATTCTGTGAAAACATTTGCCTTATAGGCATTTTCTATTGGCTTTGTTTACTTGTACTTTTGAATATAGAAATTGCACTGAGAAAGCGTACTGTGAATTATTTTGTGGTGAAGAATTTCTACGCATTTTAGCATGAAGGAAAGGTGAACGTTTTGCACTTGGCTTTTTGTGTCATAATTTTTGTGTTTCCAATGCTGGGATTCCGGGAAGGGCAACATTGTGAAGCATATAAATACAAAGAAACATGCAGGCAATATTCGATGCATAGAATCAAAGAAGTAGATATTTTCTGGGACACATCGCAAAGAAGGTAGAGTAACTGAAAGCAGTGTGTTTTGTTCATGTATTTCATTTTAGAGCACAGTTTGCCAATTTGTTGTGCTAATTATGATTGTGAAGGATACTGCAGCAAAGTACTGTATTTTATTGTCTGCTTACTGTAGCAATGACAGCAATGCAAACAGTAGGCTGTGGTGATTTCCTAGGCTTGAATTTCATCACATTTATTTTGGATTCATTAAATCATGGAATATTGCTTCCCAAAATTGCATGGCCTTTAGTACTGAAAATACTGCAATTGTGGTTGGTGTGGAGAATGTTGTAAGTACTCAACTTAAAAAAGAGATTCTTAATTTATTTGTGATTGGCTGCTCTTCGAGAGCCTGCATGCTAGCATGTATTTTAGGACTTAAGCAGTTAACATACAATGATTTTTTCCTAGTTTTGATTTCAAAAGCGCTCAATTTACCACAGACGGCCTATTATCATGATTAATTGACCAAACCACATGAACTGACTGCTAAAAACTAGTAATGGGCAATTTTTATTTTTACAACTTCAAGTTGAGTCGAGTCAAGTTGTATGAAACTAATGTCAAGTCGAGTTCAGTATAAAATTTTTGAATTACAATGGAGTTTGCACCATACATGTAAATTTGTACCATATGTACATGGGTGTAACGTCCACCTCTTATATCTTCCTCCCCCTCTTATAGTCAGGGTTTACCACAGAAAAATGTTTGGGACTATTTTATAACAATAAGAATAATCCTTTGCCTGGTTAAGTGATGATTCACAGTGCTACTGTTTCCCTCCTTCAGACAAGTGAATGACTATGGTAATGTTAGCCATTTGATGATGATAGAAAAAAACAAGATAACTGTTACAGAGGTGGGTAGCTTTCAGGCTGGTCCGTCAGCATGCTGCCAGTGAGCCGACAAGCAATCCTTTTTTTAAAATTTTGTTAAAAAAAGTTGTTCTTTTATTTATACACAGGTTTTTAAAACAATAATTACATGAGAAAAGTAATGGCAAGTTTACAGTATTTATGCATATTTCTGCTAAAGGTGTGACATGCCTTGAAGTAAATAGGCTTTTCGTGTTTAAATGTGTTGTATGGTTGTCTGTATTTATGTCAAAATGGCTTAAGTCACAAATATAATGCCCACCCATTTCCAAGATCCCAATTTTTTTTAAGGGGATGTTTAATTTGAGTATATACAATACCGGTACTCGAACTTCTTGAGGTCACTAGCAATATAACTCCAAAATGCACATATACTGATGTTTTGTACGGTATCCATGTCAATTCATTTTCATTTGCCTTTATTATCATGCCAGTTTCACGCTCATTTAAGGTTGTGCTATCATCTTCCATCCAAGTAATAGTCAGCTTATGTCCCTGCCTAAACAGAATTTTATGCATTAAATGTAAAGTTTCATCAAAATTTGTATGTATTTGACTGAGGCTTTAATTTAATCATAAATTACCTTAAGGAGCCAGTGCCTGCATAGTTTTTCTCGTTTTTTGACCAAGAAGCATGAGAGTTATAAAAGTTACACTGGCATGCACAACAAGAGTGCCATCACCACTACGTGCAGGGCTCTGAACTGGCATGCAGTGTGTTCTTGTATTGCTGCATGTGTGCCTATGGGACTTTCAACTGTATCCCTATCGTTTTATTAATGAAAAGTCTGTAGCAAAGTTCTATACAGACTCCTATCTTAGTTTGGCTCGTGTCCGCTTAGCATGTTTTAAGATATGGTTGTTTGAAAAAGCTGTTTTTAACTATATGGGAGGGCTCCAAAATAATATTTACAGCATGCATGGTAACTTTAGCATCATTCCTTCCTTGTCTAGGGTATGATGTCTTTTCGTCAGTGGCTGGAAGGAGCATGCTCACAGTAGCACTCTCCTTGTAGTGCGTTCCTTTTTTGGAGTTTTACATGTAGCTAGAACTGCGACCCTTTCAACAAAATGAGCACACTCATTTTCATGCTCTTTTTGTAAACAACTTCTCCAAATTTCTACACATTTGTTTTCTCTTTCTTCCTGCAGTGGTCATACTCATACTGAGAGAGATGGACTGCCTATCAATAACATTTAACACTGACACACAAATCTTCCTTCCTCCCTAGAGTTGTCACCTAGTCTTCGCCGCACCGCAAGTGTGACTCAACAGTTTGCATGACGACAGTTGAATACACAGTATGCATTATTCGGAGCTCGGATGGTTTAAAGTATTAATACGTAAAAATTTGCATTTTTTTTGTATGAAGTCAGTGTTCAATCATCTCTAGCACAAAAATAACATGTTTTTTTTAAAATTAAATATACATTTATTTTAATAAGCAGATGTCTTATGAAAAATATGATACTTGATAGGTGTTTACTTGTCCTCCCTATGTCTTCCAAGATGTTAAAAACGTCACGTGGCGCGAGGATTCACCAAGTATTGTAAGTCCATGTTTAATCGCCTCTGGCATAATATCAATATGATTTTTACATGAAATATGAATTTAATTCAATAGTCAGACTTCTTCTGAAAAAAGTTACACCACAGACCTGCAACCTCCCTTGTCCCCAAACAATTAAAAAAATTGTAACATTGGTTACAGCACCTTTTTTAGCAAGCGAAAATTAAATTTTTCATAGCCTTTTGCAGAAAAACCAGTGGATATTTCAACAAAACCTTAATTTATACTAATAAACAGACATCTTACGATGTAATGATACTACAGAAAGATATATGCAACCTCCTTTGTCGTCAATCAATTAGAAAAACAGTAATTTTGTATACAGCGTACTTTTCGGCAAGCAAAAATTAAGTTTTTGAGGACCTTTTACAGAAAAGCAAGATGTTATTTCAATGAAACCTTAATTTATATTAATAAACAGGAATCTTATGAACATAATGATGCCACAGAAAGGTATATGCGATCTGCCTTTTTGCCAATCAATTACAAAAACTGTAACATTGGAGACTAATTATTTTTTCCCGAATGAAAATTCAAGTTTTGATTGCCTTTTGTAGAAAAAACACAGTTTATTTCAATGAAACATTAATTTATATTTATAAACATTAGTTTTCAAAATAAAATGATACCGTATAAACATAAATGAAACCTCCTGTGTCACCAATCAATTTCAAAAATGTTAATATTTGAGACTACGTACTTTCGACTAGCAAAAAATTCATTTGGAGGCCTCCATTACTGAACAGTCACTGGATATTATTCTAATGCCGCATATGCCTTTCAAATTGTATGTTGGAAGTTCTGTTCAGTCACGGAAATACTTTCAGTGTTGTATCAGTAATTCTGATGTGGTTTGTTGTCATGCCAGTAACAGTGATGGAAGTGTTGGTCACTTAGTAGATTGTATGACGTAGGTATGCACGCAAGCCAGCAGCTCTGCGCAACAAGACTGCAGCTAGTATGACACGCGAGTGGACTGAACAGGAGACGCTGCTGCTGCTGGAAGGACTGGAGCTGTACAAGGATGACTGGAACAAGGTGTGTGAGCATGTGGGTAGCCGCACCCAGGATGAGTGTATCCTGCACTTCTTGCGACTACCTATTGAGGACCCATACCTGGAGGACCACGAAGCAGGTAATGTCAAACATTTACATTGGAACAAAGACATGATCACTTTGATTCTTGTGTTCTTTAGAATGGACAGTAGAATTACTGGTATCCAAATTTCTTATTTATTAGTCTTTGAATGGCATATTGGAATTCAGTGCATGGCTCATGCAGTTGAACATTTAGAAATAATGTGCGAGTTTGTCTACGTAGTATCCATTGAACACTCAAAACAATGATACATCAACTAGCATTATCCTTTTTAGGAACCTTCATTTCCCATGCAACTTCTTTTTACTTAAGTTTATTAATGTCTCATGGAATCACATTCATTCTTTCAGCTTTTATTTGTGTGGTCCACAGCATGGCTTTAAAGTGGCTTGGCATTTCAAATTTAGTGCCATAATTTTCCACATTACAGTCGCGACCCAATTTTACAAGTACCTGATTTAACGAGGGCGGCAATTTTACGAGGTCATTCTCAGTAACCAACAAAAAATTGCAAAATTAGATAAAAAAAAATAGAAAAATCCTTGCAAAAATGTAAGAAATTGCGATGAAGATTGATTTAAAATATGTTTGCTAGTCCACAGTGATAATATATATGTGTTATAGTGTTGCTACTCTCAACACGTATGCCATAATATGGAAAACATAAAAAATCTGCAAAAATCTGTTAAAAAATGTGGCAGTGGTGGTTTGGAAAGAGTGCACTGCCCGGCAGGCGACAGTGCCGTGTTGAAGCTTGGCTTGCCCTGCATGTGACACATAACATCGCAAAGGGAAGTTTGGTTGTACACTCACTCCTCTCTCCACATCATCTTCCAATTGTGGACTCCCCATCTACCATTTTTCAGGGGACTGTCAAAAAATTTCCATATATCTAGGATTACAGTAGATGAGTGTTCTGACATGTACATCAATAAACTACAACTCCTAACCTTATTAGACTTCATGTTGAATATAATGAGAGCTATACATTATCTGTAAATAAAGTTTGAGTAAACACTCTAAAAATAGGAATTTTTAAAAAAGTATTACTGTAAATAATTTATCATCATTTCACTTCAACTCAATTAAATAAATAATATAACATCTCAAAATACAGTATATGATTGATTGTAATCGGACACAGAATGCAAGCCATCATAATAAAACTTTCAAAAACTCTAAAAATGAAAATTATATGACACCAAATGCAAGCCAAATTTTGAATGTCCTGAATTTTTGTAAGTTCACCAGCACATCCAACGATGTACACCAGACGTTAGGAAACTAATGTTTTGATTGAGTTCGGTTGAATCTGCTTTCAACTGGTCTGAAACGTCAGTGGATCTGGTGCATGTGCACCACATCGATCAATTAATTTTCGAACACAACCTCATAAACTTATGTATAAATAAATAAGGCACTTGTGAACAGTAAAGTCAAAGAAAGGCAAATGGCCATGTGTAATTGTAATGAAAACATTTTGTGCATTTAACTGTGCAAAAACATTGCAGAAAAATGTGAGACTGACTTTGTATTTTTATAAAGAAAGATTATGTTTGTTAGAAAATATGTTAGCACTATTTATGATATTGTTTACCTATGTTATACAGTTATGTTGCATGTATGGATTTATTCATTTGCATTCGTAACACAAAAATATTAGGGAAGGGTCGAATAACAAAAAATATTGGTTCCGGTTCCGGTACGGATTCTACAATTTGAATATTGGTTTTAGTATTCGGGTCTATTTTGAGTACTTGCCTTTTGCTTGCAACTTTATTAAACCAATGCAGGTAAAATTCATTAAATGTTTTATTTAATCTGTGGAAGAATTGAACAATAACAAAGTGTGAAGATAAGTATTAATGTATACAGGTAAACTTGTATTAAATTTATTTTAGGTTAGTAAATATGTAACAAATTATTCTTTTTTTTTTACATTAATATGTGGTGATTGTGATATGTTTGGAAAATACTTTAATTAAATAACTTGTAGTGCTAAAAGCCAAAACATTGTGGCGTGCTGTACAATAATGGTAACCTACAGTCGTTAACAACTGCGGTGGGTGGCTGAGATAACAGACTGTTCCCCTACACTTCCTTGCAAACATCTACAAACAGTTTACGACTATCACTCTTTTTTTTCCACGTATAGCACAGACCACAGAAATGTTTTCCTTTATTTTGGGAAAAAAGGGTGCGCTATACACGAGTAAATACACTGTAGTTATTTTTGTAACAACAGAGTTTTGCCATTACTGTGTAGAAACGAGAACCAAGTAGTTGTTAACCTAAAACCAGTTCCGAGTCAAACCTCAAGAACTGAAATAAATTGGAACCAAAGAACAGAACCGACCCATCCCTACAAAATATATAAACAACCTAATATTCAGAAACACACTCAATTGGTGTACACTGGTTTCCGAAAACGCGGAGTGTGTTCACGGCGGGCGAGACGGAGAAGGGGAAGCTTCAGAGGGAGGAGGAGTGAAGCAATGTACCCCTCCATGCCACTATCTACACATGTTGGCGACTCCTTGCACATGTGGCAAATGTCTATCTTTTTTAGGGAATAAATGATATTTAATATTAAAAAAACTTGTAATTTTGAGACAGAAATTAATCAATTGACGCGTGACGGTTGAACTGACGGCGACGTCACTGTTACACAAGGGTTATATAGTTCCAAACAGAGGCACGGGCTAACTTACTTTGGTGAAGTTTGGTCTATTAGACGCTGATTAGTCCCCTGCTGTGGTATAGACTGGGGTGCATGGCCCTGTGGCACGGTACAAAGTCGGGTGTGGGGGTTAGCGACTCTCTGCACTGTTGGTGTAGACACACACACTCGTTTACCTGCAGTGGGCATGGCCCAGGGTAGATCCTGGCTCGGCCGCTGCAACTTCTGGCTGGAACGGGTCCCCTGTCCTGGGGCGGCTGTGTTGCTACTGGTTGGGCTGGATGGCTCTCGCGGTGGACTTTTAGCCCTCACCGTCCTGAAGTACGGGTTGTCAATGCCCAGTGGCACTGGAAGTCCCAGTCGAATACGCACCACGAGCGGGTGCGGCTCGCTGGCGATCTTGTGAGGTGGCTGGAAGAGGGATCTATGGGGAACTGGGAGGTGAGGCCTCGCCAGTTGTCAGGTGGCGTGAGCTTGGTCCCGTGGGGAGAGGCTGCTAAGGGCAGACGGCATTGGGTTGCAAAACAATTAGCTAGGTTCAGAGGCAGTAGCTGCCCTCTTAACTCTCCACCTTGCACCACTTCTGTTGGTTTAGAGCATATGGGTAGGTACTACGATCTGCCACCTGAGGAAGAGCAGGCGACATGTTCCCTAGCTATGAGTGCAGCCAGTTGGTGGCTAGACCACCCACAATCAGTCCTATTACTCCAAACGGTGATGATAACAATGCAGTGGATGGAGCGATGTGCTGATTGGGATGTCTAGCCGCGTCGTGGTGTGTGAACCAGAAGGGGTTAGACCATCAGAGTCAGTCCTGTCACTCCTACCGGCAAAGATAGCAACACGGTGGTAGGAGTGGGTTTGCTGATCTGGGTGTCCAGCTGCTTTGTTGAGTGTGTTATTAGTGGTTGGGACTCTGCCGTACTTGCGCACCAGGTACCTATGCATACCTGGTCCACAGTGTGTGTGGCCATCTAATGGATATGTATTGCAACGTATGTGCGCGCAGTTAAGGGAGCCCACAGTCCTACACTAGTTTCGGCAAAGAGATTTCAAGACGCTCTCTCCTGCTTTTCCTTAGTAGGTTTGATGTCTACTGGGATGGAAGTCGCAGTCACCCTAGAAATAAGTACTCGGGATTTGGTAATACATGTTTATTCTCCACAGGAATAGATACGGTGGCCCGTACAAATTCCTAACTATCATTGAACTGTAACGGAAGTATGCTATGGGAAATCAGATGAAGGGGACCTGGGGCTAAAATAAACAAGAGCAGAAAAAGGTTAGGTAGTTATGATAACAACTGACACTAACTAATCTATGCTGTTGTCCAGAAGGGACTCGGGGTTCACTACCAAAGTGGCAGTGAGTGTAAAGGGGAGAGATGAAGACTTCTTTCAGGGGTTGCTGGGCGAAGGTCTAGAAGACTTCTGGAAGATAACCATGTTTCTTCATGAGGAAGGCGGTAGGCAGAAAGCTCTTAGCACACAAGGTGGTGGAGCGAACTGCACAGTATCAATTGGTGTTTTGGAGCTCTGCGCTCGCGTATGTAGACTGCTGGCTGCAGGTCCTTAGGTTCCCTTCGGCCGGTCAGGTGTGGATGGCCTCTGCTGCTGTGTCCTTGGGTGTCCCTTGCCTAGGGGTGTGCTGCAGGTTGGCTCTGGAAGCAAGTCATCCTGGGTTCAAACCTTGCTCGGGGTAACGTGACATCACATGAAGATGAGGCGGAGTCGTATTTAGTCATTATGTCAGTACGCGCCACACGTCAAAATAAGGCGACTAAAATTTATTTCTTCACTGGCTTAAATATTCAATCATTCCGAACCAAAATTTTATTTGCATAAATGCCTTCCGTTGAGTTAAATTAATATTTTGTTTTAAATTCATATAGATTTTATGCCATATACAATTGAACACCAATTTTTTTGGAAGAAATGATTATTAATCACAAAAGAAAACATCTTTGTAAAAAAATAATTCCTCGTTAAAATGTATTGCATAACATTTTCAGGTGAAACCATTTGCTTTGAAATACTAGTGATGATAGATGCAACAATTTGAGTGACGGATAATCTTGATAAAATTTCTACGATTGCCAGGAGCTATTTTTTGCTGTGTGGCCATGCGTGTAAAGGGTGGAAGCAAGTGCGCGCATCCTAGAGAGAGGATCCTTATTTTTTTTGCTGGACAACTCCTCATTTTGAAGGCATATGAGGGTAGGAAGAAAGTTGTGTGGCTGAGAAAGACAGAAAGAGAAGAGAGAGAGAGAGAGAGAGAGAGAGAGAGAGAGAGAGAGAGAGATGTAGAGATAGAGATGTGTGTGTGTGCGTGCGTGTGCATGTGTGTGCGTCTATATATATATATATATATTCTATATATATTATATATATAGTATATAGGGAGTGAGATAAAGATGGAGAGGGCACAAGGTCACCACGCTGGTTGCTAGGTAACCACTTCCCCTCTCGTTAGGTGTGTAAGGGGAGGGAGCAAACCATTCTTGCACCACGCGACATAGTAGTGATAAAAGAGTGCGGTGCGTAACATATTTCACATCCAGTTACTAGACGTTTGCATAAACAACCACCTTAAAAACTATTGTTACGGGAAATCTTAGGTGACGGGAGCAAAAGATATTTCAAATGAGGCAATATCCGATAAACGATAAAAGTGAATAGCTTTATCATTATTTATGTGGGAATTTTGATGGGACCACTGAAAATTAACTGTGGATACGATTTATTGTCACATGCATTTTTGGTACAGTAAGAGTCTACTGCAGTTACCTCTCTCTCTTGATGACTGTAATGGCACTCCAAAATGAGCAGTTGGCAGTTCCACTATTGCACGTATAGCAACAAGACTAGCCAACAGTAGCGCAAATTACACACCCCACATTTCCCTCTTTCTGCCCATAGTCTTGTGATTGCTTCTAGCTTCACGCACTGTGTTTGCGTTGGGCGCTGCCTTCTGATACTCTCAGGTTTCCCTGGCCAGTTATTTCAGTAATTCCTGATATTGTTCCAATACTGCTGACAAGCTTTTATGATCACTCGTGCTCTGTGCAAGGCTATATTGATAAAAATATATTACCACGAAAGCACTAAAAAAATATTCATGTTCGTCTATGCCAGGTTGGGGGTCGCAAACCGTGCAGTCAAGTCTGCCTCATCCTCCTGGTCTTGTCTTTTGGTG